>JH432175.1:14713-28769 GCA_000239455.1 Strigamia maritima
CATTAAATTTTTTTTCCAAAAAAAAATTATTTTCTCATTTTGAGAGCATTTTCGAAAAAAAAATTATTTTCTTCTTTTCAGAGCATTTTGGGAAAAAAAATTATTTTCTCCTTTTCAGAGCATTTAGAGGTAAAAAACTTATTTTCTTCTTTTCAGAGCATTTTGGGAAAAAAAAATTATTTTCTCCTTTTCAGAGCATTTAGAGGTAAAAAACTTATTTTCTTCTTTTCAGAGCATTTAGAGAGAAAAAAATTATTTTCTCCTTTTCAGAGCATTTATTAAATGAGTGTTAATAGAAAGTATGTTTTTTAAAAAATATGATTTTTTATTAATTATTAATTAAATCTGGCAAACCCCTAGCAATGCCCTTTTTTGACATGTGAATCATTGACTCCACATTAGTGTGCATCAGTCTTCGATGCCACAATTCAAGATCTCCAATTGGTTTACTTTCAGTAACATTAACTTTAGTTTCATTAATTCCATTAGTCGTAATCCTTTTAGGTCCTAATAACTCAGAATCAGAACTGCCTTTTGTTGCAATCAGCTTAAACAATCCTTTTTCTCGTGTGAATTTTAGTATTGGTTTATTAAGCTTAGAAAACAACACGAGAACACATTGAAAATAAAGTTGGAAATCAATAGCTTAATGTTCTCATAACTACAGCACTTAGTGAAAAACAAACAGCCCAGACTCCATTGGAGCCCAGACCGGAACTTGAACGCAGATCCCCTAATTGCCGGTTGGGTGCTTTACCATTAAGCTATCTGGGACTCCAACAGAATCAGAGACTGAATGTTACTTCACCACTCCATTTCCTTCACCATATGATGTCATTTATTAGACGACAGACATCACTTCGTTGCCATGGGACAATAAATCACAATGGCAAGTAATCCCTAGCGGGGAAACTTAGAACGACCGCATGTTACCTCAGCCTCAGGTGATGTATATAAATTAGAAAACAACACGAGAACACATTGAAAATAAAGTTAGAAATCAATGGCTTAATGTTCTCATAACTACAGCACTTGGTGAAAAACAAACAGCCCAGACTCCATTGGAGCCCGGACCGGGACTTGAACCCAGATCCCCAATTGCTGGTTGGGTGCTTTACCATTAAGTACCTGGGAGTCCAACAGAATCAGAGACTGAATGTTACTTCACCAAATGGTGAAAGAAGTGGAGTGGTGCATCACTCGTGCATCAAAATTGCGACCTGATAAATCACTCGTGATTTATACTGAGTAAAAAAATTCATTGTTACAAGCTAGCTTATTTCGACAATCACACTAGCGCTTGTGGTATTACAACTGATAATGCTACAGAATCAACGTGTGGTGTGGATTATGAGAATTAAAATTTAATTGTTCCTGGATTTCTTGTATTGAAATTTCAAATTATATTTCAAATTATATTTCAAATTATATTTCATAATATATTTTAAAATATATGATCATATATTATATTTTAATATTTTTGATTAACATTGTTTATCAAATGACTGTACCCACGCCCTCGACATTGAAGGTTCCAGAGTATGTGTTCATTTGGTATGGTCTGCCCATCGATAATTGGGAAAATAAAGTTTTATCATGACATAGATGTGTCTCCAAACCAGTATCCCAGATCCACTCATTGTTTACTGCAGATACACTCATATTATCAATGATTAAAGAATCTTCATCAAATGCTACAGAGAAAGACAGAACTACCCTCCTTGCAGCACTAGGCTTCCCTTTCTTACAGGAAGCGGAATAATGGCCTAAAATCTTGCAAATCAAACAAGTAACTTCCTTCTTCGATTTCTTGCGACAATCCTTTGAATAATGCCCTTTGATCCCACAATTGTAGCAGATAATTCCCATATTTGATTTACCACTACCAGATTTCTTCTTATCTGTCGACAAAGCATTATCCCCATTATTCCCCGCTTTAACTCCATTATTATTCGGGTGTGCACTTCTAGCCTTCAAATTCTCAAACTCTTCAATTAACATCGCTTCGACTTTACTGGGAATGAATTCTGTATCTTCCCAACGATGCATAATGCTAACTATGTTGTGGTATTGTGGTGGCAAAGTACATGTCATCCGATATGCAATGTCATCATCGGAAATCTTCTTGTCCGCCAACTCCAAATCCCTAGCTAACTGGGTAATACGATTAAGGAACAAAATGATACTTTCATTTTCCCCCATTTGGGCCAAATGAAATTCACCCAATAATCTAGAAATGCACGCTTTGGATTTGGGTTCAAAAGTTGTTTCGAACAAAAAGAGTCTTGAAGATCTTTTTGTCCGAAACAATTTAAAGCGCTCAAGTTTATAATTCATTATTGGGAAATTCTCCAAGAAGGAGAATAATTTTCCTATGAGAGGTTTTGGTTTGGAATACATGCTTGAAAAAGGAGGTTATTTGTGTTAATGGAAGGGAGGAAGGTTGTGTCAATAAGTTTCTTGAAGCAAAATAGCGAATTGAAGTTCTAAAAAAGAGAGAACACAAAGAATCACAAATTTATTTTAAGTTATATTGTAATATACTTATCTGAATTTATTTGTATGATTTTCGTTAGTTTGATCCAATACAAAAGTTCTGGGTCGTTTTCGTCTAAAAAATATAAAGAAATTGTTATTATTATTGCTCTAAAGTAAAGTAATAATCTTAAAATTATTAATAGGAAAGTTTTAATGTAATGATTAGGAAAGGTGTGACGCTCACCAATAGCGCATGTCAATTAGTTATGGATGGAGTTTGTCTTAATTCATAGTAAAAAACATGCTCAGCTATAGAGCTTCTCTTTGTTGAGTTTTCTTAGTTAAAATAGGGATTTAAGATCATTATTCAGCTTACCTTAATGTAAAGTTATCCATGTGCAGATGAATGGAGTCAGTTGAGTCAGCCATTACTGTTCAGAATGTACAGTGATCTGTGATTGGTTGAATTTTGAATCTTTGAATGGAGCGATTTGATTGGCTCACAGGCTGGTGGGTTTCTATTGCCCAAAAAGTGTTTTCTGATGTCTAAAGTGCTAATTTTATGCAAGATTCGAGTTCTATGGCATAAAATTACTTAAATAAAATTGGTTTTAATGTAGAATCAGAGTTATAAGTGCAAAAACGAAATTTCATGCAAATTTGCATGATCAAGTCTGGTCGCACATTTAACGTATTCAAAAGGCACTTTTCCGGTCAAAATGTGTTAATTTTATTATTGAATATTGCTCAGGAAAGTCAAATTATCTATTGTAATGTGATTTTAAGCTTTGTGAAATTGTCTTTAATCAAAAACGAATTTGTAATGTAAAAGTTGTTTATCCAGTTGTTGCCATGACAACCGAAACAAACTATTTTGTAATTTCATAAAAAATGATTAAAAGGGATCTTTAATGTCATTGTATTTAATTCTAAGAGTCCTAATGTGAATTGTATTTAATGTATAATTTCAGTTTATTGTAAATTCAGAATTTATTAAGACTTTTTTAGCCCTAATGAATGAGTTAAAGCTAAAGTTTGTTAGTTGCTAAGTTACGATTGCATCATTGTGTTCTTTTTTGCACACAGTGCATTCTTTTTGCACACAGTGTTGTTGCATCATGCAACAAAGGTGTTGTAGTATGCTTATTTTGTTAATAAAAGTAGAGTTGATTTTGCCTTTGAAAGATAAAGATGTGTTGTTTTTTGCTCTCCAAAAAACACAAACATTTTCTTTCGAGCCAAAAAACAATTTCGACAAATGGAATGTTCTCACTCACTTTGCCATGATATGTAAGTCAAGTATGCAGTGTTTTTTGATCATTGATCTACTGATTGAGGAGATGATAATCGACGACAAAGCTCAAAACAGGAGTCTTCGTCACGTAAAAGGAAAGAAAAAATTACACAACGCAATGTACCTGCCAGGCAATGACGATCAATGCCGCAACTTCAACCGTCTGCTTGCATCGTTCAGTAGAGAAGACCCGATGGACGCAAGGAAGAACTTTGCTTGCAACAAAAGTCTTGCCCAATTTCTCCCATCGCTGAACTGGCCCAGTCAACCCATCTAGTAGACATTTTAACTTGTCCTCAATATCCAAGAAAATTATGCCGCCTGCTTTAGATTGGTCAGTGTCAAACTTAGCGACCACATCCGCTGTCGTCCCAGCAACAACAGCATGTTTCGAATCTATAAAATGACTTAACCCTTTACTTGCCAAACAGGCTAACATGTCCCTCTTCCAACTAACATAGTTAAATTCATTGAGTTTCTTGAAACTCAATACACTATTGCGTTCTGTCAATTAATTAAGACGCGATTCTCCAAAAATTGAAATATACTAACTATGCGAATTAAAATTATTAATTCCGCAAAAACCCGTAAACAAAAGAAATTAAATTGATAACACAAAAACTTCGGAAAATTCGAATTAAAAATTTCCAAAAACCTCAAACTTATTAACTATACTCGTTAATGTCCAATAATATCCTTGGCCTTGAACCAAAAATTCCAAAAATTATTAACTGAGTTTAATAACTCTAAGGTAATGGTTGAAAACCACAAGCCAAATTCTAGTTGTGCTCGGGTTAAAAACCACGCACAAATCCAAAAACTTAAACCAGAAACTTGAAAAAGAAAAAACTACGAGTTTTTCCCCAAAAATCGTTGGTAAATTAATATAATCTGTTAACTTTGTTAACACCAAAATAACAGCTGATCTAACGCTAATAGACAAGCAAAGATTGTCAACAATTCTACTCAAATTTGTAGAATTGCACAAAAAACAATTACTAACGCCAAAACTCTTAGAAAACCTTCGAGGATCCTTTTCAAAACTAAAAAAATGCTCAAGAAAAATAAAGTAAAATCACGACAATTTTCCCAGCCAAAATTAGGTAGGGAGGCCCCATGTACCAGATCCTCGGGGATGTGAAGAAAGCCCCTTAAGGTTAGGTAGCCTCGAAGGTGAAAAAATGAGCGATAGGAGACAAAACAAACAAAAATAGTAAAGATCTCCACTAAAGGAGTGACGGCTTCAAGATGTAGGCTTCTTTGATGACTTCCTTGCTTGAATACGATGCTGCTTGAAAATCCAGAAGTCGATCAAAAAGACCCAGAATCCATATAAATGCCAAAAATATCGGATTAGAGTTGCTCCAAGTTCTTGGTGTTGCACTGATGTCAAACTCACACATAACCGTCCAAAAATATCGCTTATGAACCGTCTCACTCGAACAGGTATAGAGCAAATTGATAATACAGTCGAAAAACGATGTCGCATGTCGCGAACAATCCAAAATGGTCCAATATGTCGTCCGCACTCGTATCGTGTTGCAAATGACGACCGGAACCAAAAATAAATATATAAGAGGCAGATAATTACCTTTGTTTGTCTCCTTTGAAACGGAGACAAACATAAACTGCTCACGTTTAGGCCTCGAAAACTTGAATTAGGCCTCGAAAACTTGAATTACGCCTCGAAAACTTGAATTATGCCTCGAAAACTTGAATTAGGCCTCGAAAATTCACGAAATGGCTCCGCACTCGCAATGAGCGCTAAAACGCTCAAAAGCACCGAAAATCCACTGAAGAACATCAATTTGCTGTGGATAACCTGCTGTGGCCCATAACCATGTTGTTTGGTGCTGGAAACAGATGAAATATATCCTATGTTTGGAGCCGGAAATAAATCGAGACACTGTTACCGTGTCACTAGCAAAGCGCAAGTGATAATAATTCATTAAGTCTAAAAATAACTCCAATAAAATTACAGAGGCTTTGAATTATTATATTATAAATTACAAATATATACAGAAACATAATTGTATGGTAACTTATCAGATACATATATAAAATACAACATAATATCAATAAAGAAGAACTTATATAATAATAATAAATATAGGATAAATTCAAACTCAAAAACAGAATATCGCAACAGAAGGTTTTTGGCTTTCCAACATATTTAAAGAACTTCCATTATTACATTATGACAATATTCCAGATGTAAAGTCAGATTCTCTAACATCGATCCAATTCATGAGAAACGATATAGAGAATTCTAAAACAAAACACATCAGGATGAAATATCACTTCATTAGAGAGTGGATTAAGGATGAAAGGTTCACCTTGTGACGGAGTGACTTGGCCATTGATATATCGTCCGATATATCGATTCCAGTCGCAACTTTAACACGATACTACCGCCTAAAATGCATATAGTACCGAGACAAAGTCGCAATGAGTTCAGATTAAAATACATTAACACTTAAATTCAGGTTTAAATTACTTTTATTGTTACACTTGAATAAATATCTTACGACAAAGTTTATTCCATTGTTTCCGATCTACCACGTGGTTCGGCAAGCACGTTGGAGAAATTAGTCCTAAGCGATCCAAATATCAGCGTTGACTTTGCAATATGGTCGTCACAAAGCTAACATGAGTTGATCTAAACTTTAGACCAACACATGTCGTCACCAAGACATTAAATCTTGACCCAAGAAAAGAGGTGCAAATTGATTGCCGCCAATGGTCAAACCATTCCAATCACACGGCGGTTTAGGTACCAAAAGGGTTACGGATCACTCGGTGATCTGTATGCCCGAATTTCACCTAGTGAATCTTATGTGCGCCATCAAACATGATGCCGCAAATCCGCGTCTTGCACGACGCGTTATTTCACAAAGGGGCCCCGGGCCATGAAAGAGGAGAAAAGATAACACAGACATTACTTTACTCACGGGTCGGCCAGGTCCTGTGCTGCGTCTTCGAAGCTACCAAGTATGTTACGGGCATGAAGGTCCTGTCGACCGTAGTCCGGCTATCTTGCCCACTGGCCACTCGATCTCGGCAGCCATCTGGTATAACCGCGTAAGCGGGTATATAAGCGAATGCATAACTGATTCACTGGCTTCATATTTGCCTCATAAATCAGAGGCGCCAAAGGCTTAATTATTACAATGTAAATCAAGCACAAAGGCAAATAATCATAGGTCAGTATCAGTATCAATGTCAAATCCGCAAGAAGCTCTACTTCCTGTTTTGCATGGCTTTTTATACTTGTCTAATCCCTTTATCACTGATAAGGGGATTATGACAAGATAATCCGATAGGGGATGAGTCATGATGGAATGTTCATCATGACATCATTCTCTAGTATCGAGGATAATATAAAATTATCCATTATTGAAATATTTACATATTTCAATCAGGGACAAGTGATAAAATATAAGCATAATTAACTTTATGATTTACATAGAGTTTATATCTCATTATCACAATATTATATTTATTAGGGGATAACCATTAAGGTCGCGCTAGCGCCCTCTTTGGTCATTCCTTGACCATATACAGATACTTGTATCATAGTCTCTAAGTAGACTTCCAGAGTCTACTCAACTACTATTAGTTTTCATCTCTATCCCTACATCAAATAAACTCACTTTATTCATGTAAATAGGTATTCTGCTGTAACTTTGGTACACTCAGTGTACCATAGTTACAGTTCATAAAACTACGGGATTCGAGACCGTCACAACCTTATCCAAGGTACACAGCAGTTTAAATCTCAGCGATATCTTCACCAAATGGCTCCCGACTACCAGATTGGATTCTCTTTGTTCAAGGATTTTCAGGACCAAAGAAGCAGATGACAATGTGTAGAAGATTAAAATCATCTGTTATTGTAAAGTGTTAATATAAGTCATATTACATTTTGTAGAGACATGTTTAACGTAAGGGGGAGATTGTTAGAATAGGTCTGTTAAAAATGTCAAAAATATATTTGTTTATTTTGTAAAGTTTTGTTAAATAGAAATTAACAATTGTCCAGGTAGTGTATTAGAACTTTAATTTGTTTATTTCAGATAAAGCAAGTAGTCTGGATAATTGTAATGATATTTTGTTTTCCTATTTTGCTAATAGATGGCATGAGATGTTACTTTGTAGACAGTCTTTCATCCTGTCTTATTTCTATTTTTAGCATTGATTTTACATTGTATGAGTGATTATGACATCACAACTATGTATTTTACTTCTTGATTAAAAATGACCACTGCAAGATGCAGACCTATGGAAAAGGAACTGAATGTGTGAGTTATTTGTCACATTATACATGTTTTGGCTATATAACTGCTTAGCAGGAGCCACATTGCTATTTGTATTGATTGAGTGGACATTTTCCACTATAAACCAGCTACAAGAACTTCCAGAGCAACATTTAGAAGAGAGTCCAAAGTCAACTCTGTTTACACTTCTCAAAGTGGGATTTTCCTGCTCAGAAGTTCTTATGTCAAGTCAACACACATCAGAGACATCATAGAATAGAAGCTAGAGTATTTGCCAAGCTAAATCAACTAGAATAGCAGTTATTTACGTGTCAGAGGCGGGACTATCCCACCAGCACGCATCAGAAGCAACTCAGAGGCGTTTTAGAGTAGGGATTGTCCTTACAAGCGCATATTTCGAGCAAATTGTATCGGGACTCTCCCGTAAGCGATTTCGTCAACGAAATACGGATTATTTATATCCGTTAGATGCGGAATTTCGAGACGAATCGAACGCTGTTCACCGCATCGCGATCCCACGAGCGGATGCAAAGTTGTGGCCGAAAAACGTATACGCGCCTAGAGAATTTCAGTGGAGATTTTCAAATAGGGAAATTGCCCTTAGAAAAAGCACTTCCACTGTGCAACCCCCTGCTACAAAAATCCCGTAAGTCCAAGAAATCGCTGGATTTCTTTCACGGAGGTGGGTTGTGCGAAATGGTCGATTGACTTCAGTTTTACTGCGTCGCACTTCCACCCGGTGGTATTGATGTAGAAACCGAGAAATTTAATTTCGGTCCGGCCAAAATTACATTTATCCATGCTGACCGTAAGGCCAGCTTTCTTAAGCCATTCTAAAATTGTTTGGACGTGTGTGAGGTGTTCTTCCCACGTCTCAGAAAAAATAATTACAACATCGAGATAAACATGCGCGAAATTATCCTTGGCATCGCCTAGGATTTTTTCTATCATGTTCTGAAATGTGGACGGGGCATTGCAGAGGCCGAATAGCATCCGCACAAATTCGTATGTCCTTTTGGGAGTATGGAAAGCTGTGAGCTCACGGCTTTCTTTGCTCATTTTGACCTGGTAATATCCTTTTACCAGATCAATTGTCGTAAAGTATTTGGCCGATCCCAGATGATGTAACACCATCCGCAGATCGGGCATCTCAGTAGTACGTGGTTTTGTAACCGCGTTTAGCCATCGATAATCAATGCAAAGGCAATAGGTGCCGTTCGGCTTCGCCACAATTAATGGTGACTGGCGAATGATCCAGTTGAACGCTGCATCAAACTCAGTGCTTCTAACTCTTCCACTAATTTTAAAATTATTTGCTTTTTTGCAGGATTGTACATCCGATAAGGGCTCGTGCGAGGGTCCCCGTGAGTTCAATGACGTGTTCGACCACGTCTGTACAACCTGGCTCATCAGTAAAGATTGACTGAAAAAATTCCAATACATCCTTGAGCTTCTGTCGCTGTTCAGCGGTGCAGTTCGACCCTTCTACCAATTTTTCACTCTACATCAGGGATGCAGCGATTTCCGTCGGAGCCGTGACAAGAGGAGAAATTATCAGGACGTTAGTCGACACCTCCGGGTGGTCTACTAATTGATTTATTGTTTCAGATGGCAATGGTTTGCCGTTTTGAGTTCGCTTCGTCGCTCGACGTCATTGTAGCGTCATGAGATCAGGTGTTGATATTTTTTCCACTGATGTAAGGAATTACCAGATCTGGAAATTCATCACAACGGCACACCTGTTCAGATGGCTTAAGGTAAAGTTGGAAATCAATGGCTTAATGTTCTCATAACTACAGCACTTGGTGAAAAACAAACAGTCCAGACTCCATTGGAGCCCGGACCGGGACTTGAACCCAGATCCCCCAATTGCCGGTTGGATGCTTTACCATTAAGCTACCTGGGGCTCCATCAGAATCAGAGACTGAATGTTACTTCACCACTCTACTTCCTTCACCATTTATTGTCATTTATTAGACGGCAGACATCACTTCGTTGCCATGGACAATAAATCACAATGGCAAGTAACCCCTAGCGGGGAAACTTAGAACTTTTGGCATACTGTAACTCAACATGTCCAATGTGTGTGTTATGAGCACCTAAAGAGGTCAAGTTGAGCAAAAGTTGCTCATAAGTATTTTTTAGTTTGAGTTAAGATCACCTTTTAGTGTTTGCACAGGTTATAAACAAGTCATTATAATTTGTGCAACTAATTTAGGCTGTACCTATTGTAACAGGTAGTCCTTGGGACATGTGATATGTTGTTGTAATTATTTTCATTTATTTCACAGCCTTAGGTAATCATTTATTACTGTTTGTTTACCTTAAGGTGATCAAAGTTGGAAATTGTTTGATTTTATTGGTTTCCAGGATGTCTGTGATCAATCTAGATGTACACAGTCATCCTGAGTCTTATTTTATGTAATAAGATCACAAACTATGACAAGTTTGTGATCTCTAGCTTTGTGAGCTATTTTTAGCCCACATGTCTGAGCACTTAGCTATGACATCTGGGTTCCAAGCTGTATGTTTGAGTTTCCTGTCCAAGATGGCTGCAAATAAAGTGCTTCATCTCTTGGTGTAGATTGTAGGACCTTTCAACCATATGTCAGCCAAAGCAGTTTATTTCACTCTATGCGGTTAATTATGTGTCCAGGACAAACCGCTTGGCCTAAAATTATAATTTTACCACTGGATACTATTTGGACCATGCTGAACACGACCCGCTAGGTCCCGAAGCCCAATTCCTGCAATTTCGAGCCGACTTTTCGGAGTGCGGGAATCGCGTCAATTTTTGACCGCAGCCAGGCCACCGACTCCCGCCGGACGAATTCGGATTTCCCATCAAAAATCCAAAAATGGGAAAAGTTCATTTTTCAACTTTTTGAAGTATTACCTTTGGTCCATTCCACTGCGCGGACCATTTTAGGCCTTTGCCACCATAAGACCTCAAGAACTGGTACCAGATGGTGGTTCCAGCTTAGGCCTAAGTGAGGAAAATTGCCCAAAATACAACTTTCGGCAATAAAAGGTAAAAAAACCAAATTTCTCATTTTTGGACCGATTCTGCCGCTCTATTTTGTTTTCCAGGTTATTCCAGCACCATGCCAGATAAGGACATCACCAAGTCAGCCACTGCAGGTGTGACAAAGCTGGATAAGGTGAATTACATCCAGTGGGCAATAGATGTTCAACTTTTGCTAGAAGAAAAGGGATTATGGCCATTTGTGACAGGAAAACAGTCGAGCCCGATGTCACCGCTACACAGGATGCTAAGGACCGTTTTGAGCGCAATAAAGCAAAATCCCACACTATTATTCTCCAGTGTCTTGTGCCTAGGTTGCAACCGGCAGCTATGAAGTTTCCAACTACTAAGCAGGTCTGGGACCATTTAAAGGCTTTATTTGAGCCGAGCTCCTTAGCTCGAGAAGCAGCTCTATTGGAAACGTTCTACCTGATCCGGCGCAAGGACAACGAGGAAGTTGCCATAAGCAAACCAGCGTGGCCTGTTCGACCATGGAAGCTGAGTTTGTGGCTTTGGTCGATTGTGTTCGAGAAGTCTACTGGCTATCACATGTTTTTCAAGCTTGTCCGATCTTTGAACCCATCAGTACACCTTCTATTTATGCTGATGCTATGTCTTCTATTCAGTTCACGTCAAATGATGTTGAAAATTCCTGTACTAAGCATATTCGCGTTAAGTTTCATTGGTTACGCGAGTGGTATGTTAAGCATTATTTTCGATTGCATAAAATCCCAGGAGAGATTAATGTAGCTGATATTTTTACTAAGTGGCTGATTGGAGACAGGATCAGATTTTTGTGTACTAAAGTTTTTGATAATGTTTGATTTGTATTTTTCATGCATTGTTAGTTTTTTTTGTTGTTATTTTGCATTGTATAACTTTGTTTACGGTTTTGTATATTTAACGCTTATTCTATTGTTTTTCCCTTTTTGTTGAATGAACGTATAATTCTCGTTCATGGGGGGATTTGTTGGTATTTAGAATGCGTTATGTGACCGAGTATTATTTGTTCATGCATAGTTATATTTGTAATGCATCAATTGTATTTTATTTACTGTTTGCTAATGTGTTAGCTTTAAGTTTTGTTAACAGATAGCATTGCTTCACAGTTCCAGAAGCAGTGGCATCATGCAGCTCTGAGTTTGTGACATCACAACTCACAACTGGCATCATGCAGCTCTGAGTCGGTGACATCACAACTCACAACTCACAACTCACTCATCTGTTCTCCAAGCAAGCCAAGATGGCTGTTAGCTAGAGTTTATGTCTGATTTTAAGTTATGTATAGTTTATTTATTATTTAATGATTAAATGGTTTGTTTTATTATTTTTACAAACCTGTGCTCATACTTCTAATCAAATCACACTGAGTTCATGTCCACATGCATATCCAACTTCATCATCTCAACCTCAACTGCCCAGCAAATTCCACACATATATCCACATGTTAGTTTTGGATATCAACAGATTCTTTCATCGCCAGAGTGGAGAAGGCCGCTGATGACCTGGCAGGTGCAGCTGATTATCTCAAGCCAGCTGATAGGAACAAAGCGTATCTCCTGATCAACCGCATTGGCAAAGAATACGAGCATCAGGTCCAGGCCATATATCAATGGCAAACAGCGGATTTCACGTTTGAAAAGGTTTCAAAAGCATTGCTTGCTAAAGCGAACCGCCGCAGGTTGGCTGCTGAGTCGGATAAAGCCATGCAGTCAACAATAAACTACTACATGCACCGGAAGAGCTCCAAGCAGCAGCCCATATCGTCATTTAGCCAGCAGAATGCGAGCCAGAGCAGTAGCTCCAAGCCAAACTCCGAGTCCCTGGTTGATTTCAACTGTGGCGGGCCAGGCCACTATGCACATGACTGTACAGCACCCAAGGTGCCTAAAAGAGGCCAACAGTCAAGAGGCGTGGCAGAGGATGTGGCCGAGCAGGTCGAAGAGGACAACGATCAGTGCAAGCACCACCAGAGAGCCTAATTTCCAAGCAAGTATGGTTTGCCAACGTATGCAGTATGAAAGTGGAGTCACCTGACAGTGAGTGGTTCCTAGATTCGTGCGCCTCACATCACGTGTGCGGAAACCGTGATATGTTCTGTGAATTTGAAGAGCTCAAGCCCTTACGCCTCGAATTGGGCGAAGGATTCTCCAGTATCACCGGTCGTGGTACCATAGAGCTCTCAGCAGTTGTGAACGGCACAGTGAGTGTCATCGAACTTAAAACGTGTACTATGTGAAAGGTTTTAGAAGAAATTTAATTTCTATCGGCAAGATAGACAATGCAAAGTGTCATATTGATATTTACAATAATTTAATGCAAATTTATGTAAATAATTCAAAGGTTCGCTCGCTGCTCGGTAAGCTAGAAGATGGCTTATATAAAGTAATTGGTCCAGTAAAGTGCAAAATGGCTAATGAGCATAGTTTAAATAACAGTTTAAATAATTTGCACCATGATAACACTTTGGCCAAAGCAGCAACCAAGCCTGAGAATTATAGTGTGAGTGTAAATGTGTGGCATCACAGATATGCACATGCACCAAAGGCTTAAATTATTTAGCCAATGATAAAAATATCAAAGGTATTGATTTTCATGGCAAAAAGGTTAAAAATGACATTTGTGAAAACTGTGAAATTTCTAAATCTACACGTGCTGGTTTCTGATCAGAAAGCAGACTCTTATCGAGTAAACCTCTCGAGCTTCTGCATATGGACCTTTGGGGCCCGTGCAGAACACCTTCTTTAGGTGGCGTTCATTATCTCTACTGCATAGTAGATGGCTGTACTAGGTACACGTGGGTTTTCCCACTTAAGTCAAAAGACCAAGTGTTTAACACAAGAACTTTCACAACCGTGTTGAACGTCTAAGTGGATTTAAAATTAAACATATACGCACTGACCGTGGGGGTGAGTTTACCTGGTGAATTTGACCAATTTTTGTGTAACTTAGGTGTAGGTATTCAGCGCACTAATGCGTACT
>JH432176.1:1393-17462 GCA_000239455.1 Strigamia maritima
AAATACAGCGTCGTCTCTGCTATTTCACATGACGAAGGCGTCCAGCGCAGTCCTCTTATTCCCCCAAGTAGGGGCTGTGCAAACCGCCCCAGTCACACGGTATGTTCCAGGACGAATTTGGCGCGAAAATAGGACTATTTTTGGAATCAATTTCTGGACAAGTGAACGCGGAATTTTTGCAAACGTTTTGGAAGACATTGTAAGACAATCGAAATAAAATGGCTAACGCGACGCACGTTCACCACGGACAACAATTCAAAAAATTGGAAGGAATTTCGAATTACAACAACTGGAAATTTGCGTTGCAGATGCAATTGGTTCGAGAAGGTCTGTGGAGTTATGTTGACGGAACACTGACAGATGCAACTAAGGAGCTGCAAGCACTGGCGACCATTGCACTTAGAGTGCAAGAACATGTGTACCAGGAAGTGCGAGGGCATACAACGGCAAAGGCAGCGTGGGACAATTAGGCTAAAATTTATCAAAATAAGAGTTTTGGAAGCCAAGTTGCGCTCCTAACTTATAAATGTGCGGTATGTTGATTGTAAAGATATGGCGGAATATGTCGGAAAGAAAGTCACCATAGGACAACAATTAAGTGATATGGAATTAAAGTTAGAGGACAAGATCATGGCGGCGATACTTTTGGCCTCACTTCCGCCTGAGTTTAAGCCCATGATCATGGCTATTGAATCATGCACTGCAGAAATCACAGCGGAGAATGTGAAGGTGCAACTTCAACATCTAGGGGCAGTGGAATAAGCCTAGTGTGGTGTTGAAAATTGTGACAGGGTAACTTGGCCATCGATATATCGTTCGATATATCGATTCCAGTCGCAACTTTAACACGATACTACCACCAGAAATGCATACAGTACTAAGATAAAGTCGCAATGAGTTCAGATTAAAATATATATTAACACTTAAATTCAGGTTTACATTACTTTTATTGTTACATATGAATAAATATCTTACGTAGCTAGTTTATTCCATTGTTCCGATCTACCACGTGGTTTGGCAAGCACGTTGGAGAAATTAGTCCTAGCGATCTGAATATCGACGTTGACTTTGCAATACGGTCGTCACAAAGCTAACATGAGTTGATCTAAACTTTAGACCAACACATGTCGTCACCAAGACATTAAATCTTGACCCAAGAAAAGAGGTGCAAATTGATTCCCGCCAATGGTTAAACCATTCCAATCACACGGCGGTTTAGGTGCCAAAAGGGTTACAGATCACGTGGTGACCTGTCTTACCCAAATGGTACCTAATGAACCTTGTGTGCGCCATCGATCTCGATGCCGCAATTCTATGCCGCAATTCTGCGTCTTGCACGACGCGTTATTTCACAAAGGGGCCCCGGGCCATGAAAGAGGAGAAAAACAACATAGACATTATTTTACTCACGAGTCGGCCAGGTCCTGTGCTGCGTCTTCGAAGCTACCAAGTATGTACGGGCATGAAGGTCCTGTCGACCGTAGTCCGGCTATCTTGCCCACTGGCCACTCGATCTCGGCAGCCATCTGGTATGCACCACATAAGTGGGTACATAAGCGGATGCATAACTGATTAAATTGGCCTCATATTTGCCTCATAAATCAGAGGCTACAAAGGCTTAATTATTACAATGTAAATCAAGCACAAAGGCAAATAATTATAGGTCAGTATCAGTATCAATGTCAAATCCGCAAGAAGCTCTACTTCCTGTTTTGCATGGCTTTTTATACTTGTCTAATCCCTTTATCACTGATAAGGAGATTATGACGAGATAATCCGATAGAGGATGAGTCATGATGGAATGTTCATCATGACATCATTCTCTAGTATCGAGGATAATATAAAATTATCCATTATTGAAATATTTACATATTTCAATCAGGGACAAGTGATAAAATATAAGCATAATTAACTCTATGGTTTACATAGAGTTTATATCTCTTCATCACAAATATTATATTTAATGGGAATAACCATTAAGGTCGCGCTAGCGCCCTCTTTGGTCATTCCTCGACCATATACAGATATTTGTGCCATAGTTTCTAAGTAGAGCTATAAAGTCTACTTAGCTACTATTGGATCTCATCTCTCATCCCAAACATTAAATAAACTCACTTTATTCATGTCTATGTAAACTGCTGTAACTTTGGTACACTCAGTGCACCATAGTTACAGTTCATAAAACTACGGGATTCGAGACCGTCACACGTCCCCCGTCTAGAAAATGAGAATGTTTAGATCTTCATTATTCTAGACCATTAAAGATCATGTGAATAAATACGTGTAAAGGAGTTTCTGGCGGGCCAACTGGTTTTGGAACTAGTTGTTCTGCCTCTTTCGCAGCCTGTTTTTTCTCTTTCCTACGACGTTGTTTCTGAGGTTTAGTCAGAGGTATTGTCGTATCCTTCGAAGGGACAGTGTCGACCTCCATTGGTTCATCCACCAATGGTATGTCATCACTGACATTGGATGAGACAGGGGTCCCCATCCAACCAGGAGTTTCATGTGGACTATCGGTTCCTTCCATTTGGTCCTCGGTCCACTGTTCCAAAGGGTATTCTGGAATATATGGACTGAGATCCTTTATGTTGATAGAACTTTTGATCTTACCATCTGAAATTCGTCTCAACAATTCGTCTTTTACATAAATACGTGTGTCACGGTCCATACCAGGCCAATAATACAACAATTTGGCTCTGTCAAGTGTTTTACTCCTTCCTGCATGGCCACTTAAAGGGTGCCCATGACAGGTAGAAAGTGCTCTCTTAACCAATGCCCAAGGAATAACTGCTTTGAATCCGTTACCAGAGTCATCCAGTTCTTCCTCATAAGTTGGGTTACAGAAGACTAACATTTTGGAACCGTCGTTCTCGTCGGTGTCAAGAATGTATCCTCTCAACTTATGTTTCCAGTCTCGGAAAGTGTAATGCTCATACTTTGAATCTTTTTTATAAGCCTTACACAGTTCCTTTTGACCATTTTCATTTGTATTCAGGAGATTTCTCAATTTCCTACAAAATGAGTCCACTTTTTGAGCTTGAATGATCTCCTCTCTAGTGGGAGGTGTATCGTTCAGAATCTCAGTTAGTGCACTGTGGAGTGTTTTAGGTTCCACCTCACATCCCCCTTTTGCTCTTCATCATCTACAATAGGTGCTGTAGAGCAAAACTTAACACCCACATTGCATAGAACTGCTGACTTCTCAGTAGTTTTTGCACTGGGTTGGGAAGATTCCCTGTCCAGTCAGGCCAGAATTGAGTAATCTCAACTGGTTCGACATGGTCAGTGTCTGGTATGTCACAAGCCTGTAATGTAAAAAACCTTTCTTGTATTTGATTTGGAATGCTCCGCATTGAATTTTCACTGCCCAGCGTCCAAATCTTCCAGATGGTTCTGGAGTCGACATCAACCACTTGAGTGCTTGAGCGTCAGACTCCAGAATAAATGTTGTATATTCGAGATATGGGCAGAATCTGTCGATTGCCCAGACCACGGCTAAACATTCTAGTTCAGGGGTAGAATATCTCTCTTCTGCTCCCCTGAGAACTCGACTTGCAAATGCAACAGGGCGTGGTACCATAACCATCCCCTGTTTGGATTCACTCCACATTTCTTCATCCTGACAGAGTACCGCCCCAAGTCCAACATGGGACGCATCTGTCAAAATGACAAATGGTTTAGTCAAGTCTGGCCTTGTCAATACCACATCTTTGCAGAGGGCATCTTTAACTTTGTTAAAGGCAATCTCTTGTTCATCGCCCCACTTGAAGTCTTTGTCTGAACCACTCATTAGTTTAGTAATTGGTTTCGACATAGTGGCGTGATCAGAAATAAATTTTCTGAAAAAATTTGTCATTCCGTGAAAACGTTGCACTTCTTTGACACAAGTTGGCGTTGGGAACTTTTGGATGGCAGAAATCTCGTCTGGGTCCCCTTTAAGTCCTTCAGGAGTTATAAGATGGCCCAAAAATTCAATTCTGTTCTCCCAAATTTGACTTCTTAGCATTGACCGTTAAGTTGGCCGCTTTAATTTTTTCAAGCACCAACCTAACATGTTCCATATGCTCTTCCCATGTATTTGAATAGATGATAACATCATCCAAATATACGGCAGCAAAGTCTCCCAAATGTTTCTCCAATACTCTTTCCATGAGCATTTGGAAAGTATTAGGTGCATTACACAATCCAAAGGGCATACGAGTAAACTGGTATATATCTTTGGGTGTGTAAAATGCAGTCTTACACTTATCTTCATCAGCCATTGCCACTTGATAGTAGCCCTTTACTAAATCAATATTAGTAAAAAACTTTGCTTTTTTACACTGGTGTAAAAGCATATCAATGCTAGGCATCTGAACTGCTTTAATTTCGGTGATTGCATTCAACCACCGGTAATCGATGCACATTCGATAAGTTTCATCAGGTTTGGCAACAATGACTGGGTGACTAATGTACTTGCTTTTGATGGCTCGACAAGACCTAGTTCTTCTAGTTCTTCCACGACCCTAAGCATAATAGACTTCTTTTGTGGATTGTGTTGACGATACGGGTTCTTAAGAATCTTAGAACCTTCTTTCAACCTAATCCTATGGGTTGTTAGGTGAGTACACCAGGTTTCTCACTGAAAACTGCTTTTACTTCTGCTAACACTTCTCTCAGCATTTGCCATTGCTGGGAGTCACACTTACTCCCATCAACAAGTGTTGCATCCCAGTCTGGTAAATCCAGGTTTAATTCCGTATTCATTAATAAGGAATTCACCTTAGGTTCAACTGGGGGAGACCCATTGGGTGCATAAGGAATGATCAAATTTGGAATAAATTTGCATCGAAATTCCCCTGCATGTGCATCTGGTAAAAGGCCAACTCTTCTCATAAAGTTATGACCAATGATCAGACCACAGGTTTTGGCAGGGAGTATATAGAATGTCATGGGGGTCATTTGATCCCCACCCCATTGAATACACAATGTTACCTGACCCACCGGTTTAAGAATGTTACCAACAGCGTGTACCTTTATATTCCGTGGTGGCTCTTGAACATATTCTGGTTTACAACAAGTTTCAGAGAGGAAATCCTCTCCTATGAAACATTGCGTTGCTCCTGAATCCATCAAGGCACTGCACTTCAGTCCACCTATAACAACAGGCATACGTAGGCTGTCGTTAGAGTCATCGAGGCACTTCAGAAAAACATGATTTGCCTGAGATGGCCTTTCAATCTCCTTTTTATTCAATTTTCAAAGTTTCTCTTTCTTTTTCAGAAATTTCTTGAAACTTATTGTGTTGAATGTCCCGTTTGAAATAGTGAGGTTTCTTAGAGAGACCTCCATCTGTCTCATATCTTCGTCCACTCCTCCTGATGTGCTAGATGCACAGGAAGCAATGGGAATTTCCTCAACTGATTTGTGAAGAAGTAAATTGATGCAATCTACTCCTTCCAAAACTAGTTTTTTGGATCAGCCTTTTCTTCGTTCTGTACCTTAGCCATAGCAGATTTCATCTGAGAGAGAAAATCTTTCAGTTTGAGATCTATGTCTGACTTTAGGTCATCTATCCTTTTACCCACATTGGCGACTTCAGCTTTAATCTCTTTTTAAAGCTGTTGTCGACCTGTGAATCAGATTCGAGTTTAGGCTTCTTGGCAATGGGTTGACCGGTAGCAGAGGGATTTTTAGCTTTAAATTCCTCAGTATTCCGGTACGAGTAGCAATCCTTTTTCATATGTCCCCTTTTCTTACAAAAGTGGCACTCTATGGAAGATTTGCTGTCGTCCTTCTTGCCTGAATGCGATGTTCTTTTCTGCAATGCTTGCGACACAGCTTGCAAGATAGCATCTTCCTCCGTGGTGGATGATTCTGATTCGCTCAAATCAGGATCTGCCACTTGAAGGCTTTTAACTCCTGGTTTAGACTTCTGTTTAGGCGGGAAAATCGCATTATCTGCTACAGAAGACTTATTATCACTTGGGTCTTCTGGGTTAGCTGATATATGGATACCCGCAATGAACTTATTTTTATGATCGCATATGTGCCGGTGAATTTGAGTGATCGTCAAGTCGGTCAAATCAAATGTCTCCAGGCGCAGAAGACCAGTTTCCGTGGCGCCTTGCACAAAAATGCAACCCGCCATGTCATCGCTTACTCTCTTCTGCTGAATCCAGGCTTCAAAAAACCTTACAGCATATGAGAATAGTGATTCTCTTGGCTCTTGCTTCATCTTTTGAACTGTCAGGATTCGTTGTCCCATTGGGACATCAAATCTTGAAATAAACAAACTTTTGAAGATTTTCCAAGAAGTGAACTCATCCAGGTATTGGTGATACCAGTACCTGGCTGGTCCGCGCATAAAACCAACAACCTTATGTACCATGAGGTTGACGTCTATGTTTTGGGTTTCAGCAAAGCTCTCTACAATTTCTATAAATTGTACACAGCTATCACTTTTACCCGAGAATTCTGGTATATTTGTTGTTTTCATTCGCACTTCATCTTCTAATGGCTTACGAGATCGAGGTGCACCATGAACTAGTTCTTTCAGCTCTGCGAATGAACCAGAAAACTGTGCATTCTTCTGTTGTTGACCATTTGATTCATAACCTGAAGGATTGGAGGAGTTATTAGATCCCCCATATTGGGATCTACATATCCTCTATTCTGTTTCACACCTGCTGTTCTAGTAGGTGGGACCCAAAATGGTGCTTGTCCACTGAACCCCTTGGACTGCAGAGTAGTCAACAATAGTTGTTGGTTCCTCTGCAGAGTACGTAGGTTATCAGCATGAAACCCACCACTTGCTGGCTGGTTCCTTGTTGATGGCACATATGTGTCTAGAGGAGTGCTGATTTTGGCATTTCCTTTTGACACCCCTGTTTTCTTACCTTTTTTGTCGGAAAACAGTTTTCGTACTGGTTTGGGAGCTTCAACTGGCGTCTTTAGCAAGGTGTTAGCTCCCTTCTTCATTATCACTATATGGCGGAAAGCCAAAGGTGGTAATAGTGTCTTTTCACTTCTCCTATCCAAGTTTAAGTCTTCCGCTTGAGCTTGGGTAGAAAGAATAAAAGATCTCAGATGCAATCTCAAATTATGGATCGAGATAAATGCCTCTGGTCCAAGATTGAATCTGGCACAATAGTCAAAGTAGGCCTCTGTATGCCTACTGGTATGCCGGGTTCTGCTCTGAAATGAGTACATTGATGTCTCTGTCTTCACTCGTATCTCTTTGCAATCTCAGGCTTTCTAAATGTACCAGAGCTTCTTCCAAAGTTTGGAAGTCGTTAGGGTTCAGAAAGAAAAATGTCCTGAGTTCCTGCAATTTAATCTCTTCTGGGTCAATGGTTATTCTGGAGGAAAAACCAGTTGTCCCCGATTGAGATGTGTTTGCATGATTTTGCCCTCTAGCTGCTTCTACCATTCCAGTCGCATCTATGTACGACTGGGCTTGTGCAGCAGTTCTAAAGTCCGACATGGATAGACCGTATCGTTTACACAGATCGAAAAGTTGCTTGAAGTCTGGGCTTCTGCCTCCTGTAATGTTTCAAAATGACTCGGATTCATATGAAACTGTTTGCAGACGTTTATTAGTGCCCTATCAACCATAGGACTGGATGTCAGGTCAACCGTTGATGTTGACACTTGATGGCCAGCTGCTATGTCAGCAGCTAATTTCTCGGCCTTCAAATCCCTTACATGTTTCCGGGCATCAGCAAGACACCCAAAACAGTCTGGATTTAAACCATGAAAATTGCAGAATCCATTTAAGGCGGTCTGTTCTCCAGAAATGGGAACAGTGTCGTCCTGTTCAGTAGTTGGGGGTTAGTGGTTTCTTCATCAGAAATCACTTCTTCCTCACTACTAGAGTCAACATTCGAATCTCTTTGTGACATTTTCTGATTTTTGTCAAAATTAGAAATTTATCACAATTTATTCTTTCTCTAGATCCAAATAAAGTGAATCACAATTATTTAACCAAAACACTTATTCAACAAGGAACAAGAATTAATTATTAACAATAATGTAATTTCTTACACATTATTGTTAATAATTAATTCTTGTTTCTTGTTGAATATGACAGATGAATTGAACGCACCTATAACTGTTTTGGTTAAATAATTGTGATTCACTTTATTTGGATCTAGAGAAAGAATAATTGTGATAAATTCTAATTTTAACAAAAATCAGAAAATGTCACAAAGAGATTCGAATGTTGACTCCAGTAGTGAGGAAGAAGTGATTTCTGATGAAGAAACCACTAACCCCCAACTACTGAACAGGACGACACTGTTCCCATTTCTGGAGAACAGACCACCTTAAATGGATTCTGCAATTTTCATGGTTTAAATCCAGACTGTTTTGGGTGTCTTGCTGATGCCCGGAAACATGTAAGGGAAATACTTATCGCTAGTGCACGTGGTTTACCGACAATCAATCGTACTAACGTTCAAAATGGCTTCTCGTGTCGTCTGGTGGGTCTCCAAGGTGGGGAATGAAGTCAGTCCACTCTGCACATGATTTATATACAGATCCACTTTGAAATTCCCGCCAGGGTACACGTGCTGGTCACTGATTGGTGATTAGTCACAATCTCCAATCTTTGGCCAATCCAGTGCAGGTAGCGTTTTGGATACGTGATTTTAGGGTCCTCCAAGTGTGAGATCTTGAAATAAAATTCACACTTAACAATACCCTATTATCGGTAGAAATTTTTTTCCTTTTTTAATTCTATTTCGAATTAAAACTTTAGAAAATTCTTTCTTCTTTTTCAAATTCTTGATTTTTCTTAGCAATTTCAACCTGTGAGAACAGTAAGACTGGTAATCTTGAATTGTCAGCATTTCTCCACGTGGTATGAACATTGCTTTTCTTAACCCTTTTTTTCTTGAATTGTCTTTATTTCCATAAACACGTGTTTTGAGAATTTCGGTTATAATTAGGGATGTACCGAATAGTAAATCCACCGAATACCGAATACCGAATTTTCACCGAATAGCAAATTCACCGAATACGGAATACCAAATTTTCACCGAATAATGAAATGGCCGAATACCGAATACCAAATTTTCACCGAATAATGAAATGGCCGAATACCGAATACCGAAGTTTTACCGAATAATAAATTGGCCGAATACCGAATATTCGGCCGAATATACTGAATAGTTACCGGTTATTCAGAAAATGCAAAAAAGCCAAAAAAAATTAAAAAATAAAAATCAAAATCAAAATATTTACTTAATTATTCAAAGCCTAGCAAAGCCAAATGATTAATTTGGTTGTTTAAATATTAAATTTTTTGACGTACAGAGTTACTCTGTTCGTTACGCCAATGAGAAAAGACTTTTTTCATTGGCGTAATGGATACGTCCGCTCTCTGTTTGTTCTCTTTTCAAAAGAGAACAAATGGATTTAATATAAGATACGAAACAATATTCGGACCGATATTCGGCCGACCGAATATTGAATTTTAATATTCGGCCGAATACCGAATGTCTGTTTTTCGGCCGAATAGGCCCAATACCGAATGTCTGTTTTTCGGCCGAATAGGCCCAATACCGAATGTCTGCCGAATATTAGGTACATCCCTAGTTATAATCAAAACCATTTGAAAAGTTTCAGTTTGAAAGTAAATTATTTCAATTTACTTCCTTACTGGAAGACAATAAATCTTATTATCCATCAGCATGATCATGTATTGGCATACTTCATCCGTCAAAATTCTTTCATCCTTCTTGGGGACACGTGGAATACTGGTACCGGGCGCATTTTTAGTATAGCTCTGCGTCAAATCTCGACGCCAAACTACGTATGCACTCAGCACCACTTACTAAACCTGTGGGCCACCACAATCTAGTAAGATTCCTGAGAGCTCTATCCTCAATTGGAATTACTAAAATCTAACAAATAAGATAAACTTCTACAACGAATCCATACTAACAAAATCTTTTTGAGTCTGATGCGATTCTGTGTTAGAACATTCCACTCGCTGGGCTTTCTTCTGTCCTTCCTTGATAACCTGGTTGATTTTTTGGACAGTGTTTACAACAGAAATTACTCTCATTCATTACTCCTTGATGCCACTGAACAAATTCTCAACACAAGGTCACAACTGGGACCACCAAAATACCAACAAATAAACTTTCTTCTACCATGAACCCATCTGATTCACTTTTATTTTATTTGTGATCCTAAAATATTTTCTGTGTTTAGAAGTTAATAAGACGCTTAATCCTGAATTAAGCGCAACTTCTATTTATCAGTTGTATTTTAGATCCGTAAGCTTCTTATATTATCTATTTTGAGAAGTGTAAAACCGTCAAAAATTAAGTTTGTCGGTAACTTATCATTTTTAGATTAATATTCTTACTTATTTCTAGGACTTGATCGCGTGTTTTGAGAATTGTAAAACTGGCAAACTAGATTTGTCAGTATTTCTCAAACTGTAATCCATTCCTATCTTTATTTTTCTCTTTTATTCTTACTTAGAAGTTATGTACATAACTTCTTTACATGAATATTCAGAAAAAAAAGATTTTTTATTTTTCCAAAGTGACAATTGGATATGTACTGCATATCGTTTCATCACTTCTACATTTTTCAGACCCAAAAAATAAAATTTATTTCATTTTTTATTCTAAAAATTAGAAAAATTTGACAAAATTGGCTATTTCTAGCTTCAATTTTGTTTATAAGTACCTGTTATTCAAGTACTTCCGCTCTATGTGCCTTAAACCTAAATGATCGCGCATGAGATCGAGTTCAAGTTTCGAACGCTTCAGTGTGCAGAAGACGGCCGGGACGGGGAATAGAGTGGATCTTCCGCTACAGGAAAGGCCTGTCCTGCCGCGTATAAGTGGGATCCTTGCCCGTGTCTTATCCCTACACATCTAAGAGGTCTAGCTTTACCTCTTTCTCAAACCATAAAGTTCAAGTTCTGCTTATATAGTAGGTTTTTGTTTGATTCTTGTGAATTGGCATGTGTATGGTCGATCGAGAAAATTAATTTTCGTATTGGCCAAATCACATCAGATTTGTTTGTAAAGTCAAACTACGAAATTTCGGCTTTTCCGGGCCAAAAACCACCAAAAACCGTCTATTAACGATAGACGCGAGTTTCAGCACCAGCCGGTGATGAAATTTGCGTCCTCAGACAGTCTAAGCATGGGTACTTAATTCCTTTGTTGCTGCCCCTGAGTTTGCTGCACAGCATACTACGGGGCAAAACTTGAAATCACCATTACGGCCATCGCGAGTAGGGCGGCGGCCGTTCCTGCGCTCTTTTGTTCGGGCTTTCCTGCACGACATTTTGTGGGCCGGAGAGCGCGCGTGGGGCAGTGGTAAGACGCACACGGCTGTTTTGGACAGTTGGTGCACCATAGCAAGCTGCGTTTTGATCGCGTATCGCCGCAACTCATCGTACAACGATGCCACGATCCTCCCACGACATAGAGCCAGTAATAGGTAAGTTTTACTTTATTTAAAGGTTAAAACCTGATAATTTAATCAGGTTTTTACCTTATTTTTTGGCAAAAACTTCTATTTTTTGATTTATATCGCATGTATCATTTTGACAATGAGTGTGTTGAATTTTCAGCACACCAAATGACCAAATATACACAAATCATTGTTTGTGCGTTAATTTCAGGTGTTCTGCCAACTTAAATTAGCAGTATCCACCAAATGTAATAACACGGAGATAAGAAATACACATTTTTCCTTTATTTTAATGAAATAAATTTGTACAAAAGACTGTCGAAAATAAAACAATAAAATTCATTAAAAATGTTTTCGTTGTATTTCTTATAAAGTACAAGTAGTTTTTTCAAAATATAATGATAAAATCTATTTATTAGGTCTCTAAAGAGAAACTGGAACTTCCATAAAACATACAAAAACAAACTTTAACACACATTTGAACTAACAACTTTACAACTAATATTGGCTAAATACTCATTTGGCCAAACTAGTTGATGGTGCCCCAGGTGGGGGAGATGGGGGTGGAGTCGAATCTCTCTTCTTCACCTCAGTCTCGACCACTTTTGGCTTGGTGGCCTTCTTTTTTGGTTTCTCAGAAGTCTTCAATGGTTTTGGCAAAGGAGCTTTCTGCTTGTCCAAAGAAGGGGTTTTGGTCACCTTCTTCTCTACTTGTATTTTTGGTCCTAAAAATACAATAGGAGAACTTACAACTGACTGTGATGGGGTTATGGCAGAGCTAATGTCTCCCTTGGTCCCATCAGTCGGTTTCCTCGCAACAGTTTTCACCAGCTCTTTCACAGGAATGGAAACTTGTTCAGTCTCCACTTCCATGGGTTGAGAGAGATTTGACCTCTTGCTTCCTGATTTTCAGGGGAAGCTGGTTCTCTTCCATGAGAACCCACTCTTCCATTGGCGGCAGCAAGTGAGGTCCATCACCCTTGCATCTAACTTCCCTAGGATCCCATACAATGGCTTGCCCCTGTTTGTTGAAATTAATTCTACATCTTGGACATGTAGCCCAGGGTCGTCCTCGTGGAGTAAACGGGCTTTTAACCACATATTTGGCCACTGTCTCATTCCAAGGGGTTTCCCTCAGGACAAGGCGACGTCCATCACAGTTGGCACATGGGAGGAGATGGTTTTCATTCTTGAATCCCATCGTCCACCCACTTCCACCGCAAAATGGACATGCCACATGTGTGGTAGTAGGGGCCGCTGGTTTGGTTACGTCATTGTAAATCTTGGCCTGCTTTACTAACTGACCTTGTTTTGCAACGACATGAGCATCATTCTGCGCCTTTCTTTCTGCCTTCAGTTGCTCATCGAGTAACTGAATAGCAGATTTCTCTGTTTCAGGTTTAGGTTCTGCTTTAGAACCCTTACCTGAACCAGATGAGTAGGTTGCTTTTCTTGGCTTGTCCTCTGCAGTAGAGGATTTGCTAGTTTTTGCAACCTGTTTTGGATTTTTTGAGTATGGAGAAGCCGATTCTCGTCGGTTCTGACGAGAAGTCTGGCTTCTCTTTGCCGTTTTAAACCCATTCTTCGAGTTGGTGGGTTCCCAACCCGATTCCTTGGCCGCAATCCATCCCGTGCGTTGGGCAGACTGCAACCAGCGGTTGTACCGAGCCGTTTCTCGCAGTCTTGGATCGGTAAGCCGCATTTTTCGTACTTTTTTCACCATCTTTTCCGTGATTTTCCCTTCCCAGTCGAAATCTGTGTCCACCCTGTTTCTAGGATTGGACACGGTGTTTTGCGCTGGTGTACTCGGGTTGGCGGCACTGGTTGATGCCCCAACATTTACGGATGGACTGATGACACTCAATAGCAGTTGAAATTGCTCATCAGATAAGTAATTTTTTGCTGCCTCAAGTTTCTTCTCGGATTCCTCATTTTGATTCGGTTCCATTTTCTTAGGTTTTTATACAAAATTCGAATTTTTATAGTTTTGGTCACTATTCGGAATTCTAGTCTGCTGCGATGATGATCAAGATAAATAATGATTTGTCTCAGCATCATCACAGTTTATATAATGTATATTGGCCTATGGAACGTTTTCCAGCCATTGGTCGCTTTTGACCGAATGTGTACACCATACGTGTTCACGTTTGATCGATTCTCGGCCAATGTGGCGCTTATGTTGCACAAACATTACGATTTGTGCGCCAATACGCCATTATTGTCAACTTTTAGCACTTATTTGGACCCAATTTGGCGACAGAAATATTACCAAGTCAATCTCAAATAATTTTTCAAAGTTTTGTCCCTATTTTCGAAATTAACTAGTTTCATTTATCTCATGAAACTAGGCAAAATCGAATTTGAACACAATGTGGTGACCCAAAAGGGGTCCACTGGAATATTTCCATGTATCATAATAAATGACTCACATTATTCCAATATTCCATTTCATAATATACCCTAAAATTATTTAAGCCAAATGTAAATAATTATCACTCATAATCATCCAAACTGTATAGTATAAATAGTGTATAATATCTAATCTTATTTTAATGTACATATTTATCCCTATAATTCATGTAATAATATCAGTAATATTATATCCCAAAATATCTTTTATTATTTCTACTGTTGGTCTGAGCTCAGCCGAATGCTGCCTGCTCCGCCCACTTTGGGGGGTTGCCATGGCATCTAGTGCTGGGTGACGTTGGTGCTGAGGCCCAAATCATTGTTGGGCTCAATTAGAGCTCATTGCGCAGGTCTCTGCGCACATTTGAGTCCGAGTGAGTGAGAATTTCTCATGATCCGTGTCTTTTCTCATCTTGCTTCCCAACCAACAACACGTCCTCACCGGTCAAACTAATACAAACAAAGGTATTCAGTGTGATTGAGGATATTGGCAGAGGGAAGTGGGATTTTGACCCAGTCTGGTCCTTGTACATTACAAGGAAGAGACTCTGAATCTGGGATTGTTGCCCAAAGAGCTTGCTTTGTGAGCTATAATCACAACTAGGCTTCTTTAAGCCTGACTGAAGTCTTCACTTAGACTTATCAGTCCAATCAGGCAAATTCCTGAACCATTAACACTGAGCTGTTGCGCGAACAACAGATTCTCTTTGTTTAACGGGAATTTCCCTACCTATTTCGAGCCGACCACTCCGAGACGGGCGTTATCCAGGACCGAGAAGAGCGTTAGAAGATCTACGAGTAGCAATCTGGATCCCTATTTCAACCTTCTCCCTTCTGATGTATTGTCATTTCCTTTATTAATTAGTTTAGTTAATAAAGAAGTATAATCGTAAGCTGTGTGTTTTGGTTATATTTATTCTGTGTGAATAGTAGATTAGCGCTGTGTGTGCTACGAAGTGCGCGGATTAGGCCTAGTAACACCTTTATTAGCCCTAATCGACCCAGTTTACCCTAGACAACCTGGCAAGTCGTAGAAGTCTGTTTAACAGCATCGGCGATCGCGCGACGAACCATCCGGAGAACTCAAAGTAAGTTAGTGTTCAGTCTACAATTTAACATTAAATATCCAACTTAATATCAGTATCGACGTACTAGTGTCAACATTAGTAGGCCTAGTTTGGAGCGCGACACTTGGGGACCCAGCCGGGATTTTATTTTGTTTGTAAAAAAGTCTGAACCTAACTTGTAGTTAGAATTTCAATCTGTTTCTTTCTTCTCTATCTTTTCTACCCGTCCAATTAACAATGTCCGGTCGAAGAAATAAGGGAAAGAAGCCAGCGAATCCACTTCGGGATCCAATTCTTACGCGTCAACAATTACGAATGTCGCAAGAAGAAGCGGAAAACTTAGCGAAAAATTCGCAGATGGACGGAGCATATGAGAATGCTCATCCACACGACCCTGGAATCGATAGAAGTCATCGGAATACGTCGAGATCACCAGATCGAGCGACCAGCGCGGAGCAATCTCCAACTCAGCCGGTGAACCCATCATCAACATTAAACGCGGACAGTGTACAATTCAGCGTCACGACATCACCAATTCACGGAGGATCACCGTCAAACGTCAGTGAGAATCCAGTAAACGCCAGTGCAACTGTACGAAGCGGTGAAATCGGTCCGCCACATGGTGCTGTGTAATTTAACAAACAATAGTGTGAATTCAGCGAACTATGGTGTAAATCCACAAACCAGTAACATAACCTCACCTAATGGTAGCATAAATTTGCAAGGTGTTAATGCGCCATTACCAGTGAGCCCCAACCCCCGACAGACGAACAGTCCAGTTCGTCTAAACGAAAGAAGCACAGGGAGAAATTCTCCTGTCGCGCAGCTAGCAGCAGCAATTGACCCTATGGCCATCGCAGCAGCTATTCTGCCCATGATAAGGCAAGAGATGCTTTCTCAAATGAATGATCAACTGATACCATTGATCCAAAGTCACTTAAATGTGTTGCCTCAAACAATACAAGTTCAAGTAGACTCAGCAATTCAAAAGCAATCCGTAGCATCCGGAATGAACGAAGCAGCTGAAAATCTACGACAAACTAACGAACAACTGAGACGTCAACGTGTCCGAAACGACCAAAATGCAGCCCTATCCCAGCTCGAAACCGCCGAACTAGCCCAAAAGTTGAGCCAGCAGGACGAAGATCGAGACAATCTCGTATTAATTA
>JH432177.1:1710-40959 GCA_000239455.1 Strigamia maritima
TTCTGCCAAGTGGGAACTAAGCATTAGGCAGAAAATAATGGACAGAAAAATTAGACTATTTCTATTTTTTCTGCTGCAGAAAATTTTCTGCAGCGATTTTGCTGATCCTTTTTTTAACGGATGTAATAAATCAGTAAAACCACATAAAGCAGCAGTGTTTACAAATTGCCTGCCTTGTCTGGCATCCATTTTAAAATTATACTTTTCTGCGCCCACTTTTCTGTCCACAGGTGGGAACCAGCGACAGAAAAACATACTTTTCTGCGCTCAAAATTTTCTGTCTCGGTTTCTGCCAAGTGGGAACCTAGCACGTAATAAAAGTATAAATTTCAGTTTTTAATGAGCAAATTGTTTTTTTAGATTACAAGCACGGCGAGTTACGCCAAGTGTCCTTGGACTGGATACCGTTGGACGAGTGTAAACGACACAGTTTAATCTCTCCATCTGATGACAACTTTTGCACTCGTACAGCTGGCAAAGCATTCTGCGCAGTAATAAAAATAAAAAGAGCTAGTTGACTTGTTTTTTCATCCAGTTACATTTTACAACTTTTGTTTCTCTTTCTTTCTTTCTCTCTCATCTCAGGGCGATCAAGGTGGTCCACTAATTTGGACGAGCGAGACACTAACACCATTCGTAGTTGGCTTGGCTTCGTGGACTACGTGCGAAAAAGGTGCGCCCGAAATGTTCGTAAAAATCAACTTTTTCTACGACTGGATAGTGCGAACCGTTCCTAGCTCACATTTGTGCATCGACGCTTATGATTAAGCGAAGTTGACTTGAGTTTGGTGTATGATGATCGAAATTAAACATTTAATTCTCGTTAGCCTCTTCGAATTTTTATTTTTCCGTATCAGTTCATTACTTCATTATCAATGACATTAGATAATGTTGCGTGTATTGTTATCGCTTAGGAATGTGGCATAGGCTCGCCACATTCTCGATAGGCGGCGCCACTAAAACGCAACTGCAACGCAACTGCCGGACTGTAACGTGCAGCAAACGTCCACTTCCGGTCAAGATGTTATAAAAGCGCGAACTTGCCGACAATCCTTGCCATTCCTGATCCATCCGTGAGTCCGCCCTTAGTGTTATCACTATTGTTGACGACCATCGCGTGTCAGCCGACAAAACACGCGGTGCGAAGAAGAGAAGCCAATTTAAGCCCCCGACTACATTCATAAATTGCGCGCTCCATTCAAATGGTTGAATGCCGAGAATCTACAGTAAGAGGAATTGAATTGATTGTATTGTGTTTGCCAATTTCATGTTAACATTAGTATATTTTAATAAAAGTGTTTTACATCAAATTGCAATTGTTTTTCTCGTTCTTTGTTCAATCCATCGCGTTCTTTGTTCTATCACGGACTGGTATGTCTCAATGCGTTTGAAAGACGCTTGATACCTCGAAAACAAGAGAGCCCTGGTTTGAATGAGGCCCTGAATGGTTACAGAACTATAGGCGTTCGTAACCACCGCATTCGTGTCGGTTGATACAAATAAAAATGTAGTTCAGGTTGATATTAACTTACTCTCTAAAAAGAACGCCGTTTAAAACCACCTAATCACTTAAGAAGTGAGAGAATAGAATCTAATCTAAACCTAATATCACTCAAAGGCGGAAGCCTAATCTGGAACACAAGATGGCGGATCCCAAACTAACCTATTTCAAGCAAAGTGAACGTTCTTCTTGCCTTTCTGTCTTTTAGAATAATAAATGCACGCGTATACAATTTACTATTATTCTGACCAGGCCAGCCAGGTTATGCGCCACATAAGCCCTAAAAATACGCGTGAATACTTAGAGAAGAATGCAGAATAAAAACACATGAAAACACAGTTGGAGATAACCTTCAAACAAGGGTGAAGGAACCAGCCCTCTACTAGTTGTGTGCTGTTTGCTAGCAGGAGAGAGAGTGAACTCCAAAAGCTTGGAAAGATACATCAAAAACTCATACTGCATCCTCATTGGTCCCCAGAAAGTGAGGAACCAACGAGAGTGCAGGAGTAGTATGAGTCACTCACTTAACATGCACCAAGTCGGGTCATTCCAACTGTAAGACCAAAATAACACAAGGGGATTACATGACAAATAAGTACAGTCATCACAAACGGCCTTGGCCAGACACACAAATGGATAAACGCAACACAAAAAACAAGACATGTAAATTTGTTAAAAGCATAAGGTTTATTAGAGGAAACACAAAAGGAACGCGTAAACACATTTTACGCCCGTGACAGTTCAATCCATCGCGCACGCGGAGAACCGATAGAATTTAGAAATAAAATAAATAACCCACTATACGATCAGAATAAAAGTAACTCGCTGTTTATTAAATATTTACAAAATGGTAATATGCCACAGGAAGAAGGGGAGAAAATGCGACACTTGACTTTTGTTCCTACGCGTGTTTATCTCGGCTCGAGCTCAGTCCGCGTAAACACTTAAAGGGACAGTGTAGTCAGGGTTAATGTGATATAAAATAAAAGTAATAGACAGTTTGCGATTTCTCCTACGAGAATTTATTTCATTAATGAAATGGCAAAAAAATGAATGGCAAAAAACGAGATATTGTTTACACATTGTCTTTTAAGTTCTTGTCTACGAAACTGTCTAATAATATACAAATCATTAACAATACAATAATTTCTATCCATTTGTCTTGTGTTTATTAAATAAAACAAAACAAGACACTAGATACCTATCACAAATTAAGTTTAAGTATTGGGCTTGTGGTTTGTGCAAGGTGTTTGACTAATAAAAAACTAACCTGAGATATTGAAATCGACACAAATTTGGCAACATTGCAGCCGAAGCGGAGGGAAAATGGCAGCAGAATTTCACAACAATTGTTGTATTGCATGCAGTGCACATGCGCAAATCAAGTCGTATACACGACAATTTGAGACCTTTCAAACGAGAATACATGTAACGAGATTTTTAACAATATCTCGTTTTTTTGGCATTCTCGTAAAAATCTCGTACGAGAAATCACAAACTGTCTATTATTTTTTTACTAGGAATGGTGTGAAACAAGCAACATTGTTATCCACCACAAGATTAGGCTCAGCTTGTAATAATTGTGTCAAAAAATGTTTTAAAAAATTTCAATTTTCACCTGTCCAAACCATAGAAATCCATTTAAATTATAGGATTTTTCCACAAATCTCTCTTCACCATTCAAACGGTAGATATTGCACTTAAATTATAGAATTTTACCTCAACCTATGGAAATTTGAAAATTTTATTACAAATCATCATCTTCACACTATAGAAACTACATTTATGCACTTGGCAGAAATTCGGACAGAAAATTTTCTGCTGCAAGACAGAAGAAAAATTTGAGTATAGACAGCAGCAGTGTTTACAGATTGCCTTCCATAGCTGGCATCCATTTTTAAATTCTACGTTTCTGCACTTTTTGGCCCATTTTTCAATCCACTTGGGGGAACCAACGACATAAAAACATACTTTTACTCAAAATTTTCTGCAGTAGTGGGACCAAGCATAGAAGAGAGAGAGAGAATTGAGTTTATAGACGCAAGCGGCGACTTAGGCCATACACGTCTTTTAATCTGACCAATATAAATCTGACACAGACAAACACATTTGACCATTGATAAACACTACATTCGTACATTCCACTGCAGAATGGAATGCAGCATTACATTATCTAAAAAATGATCAAAAACAGAGACAAAAACCACAGAAGAGAAAGCGGAGCAAAAAAAAAGATAGATAACCAGAGGACCCATTAGCACCACTGCAGCGGGAAAAACAAAGTGCTGCAATGGAGTACCCAGGGGAGGCCACAAGGAGGCTGGGCTTGGAAGTTTTCTCCCCCACCAAGCATAGAAACCATGTAAAAAGAAAATCTTATGACTAATTTTATAAAGCCTGTGCGATTTCATGTTAGAACCTAATATAATCAACATGCATGACAGCATTGAGATGCTTGAAAAAATGTGTATAACGGAAAATCCGTTTTTTGCTGAATTACCTCTCGCAGATGACATTAAAAAACCCACTTTATGTTGTATGAATTGCGACGAACTTACGTTAAGAGAGAGAGAGAGAGAGAGAGAGAGAGAGAGAATTCTGCACAATGGAATTACGTAGCCAATACGGAACCATCACTGGCATCAGGTGCCAATGGTAGTTTCATTTCGAAATCTATGTTACGAGGTTTAAACCTAGAAAATTTAGTTAAAACTACAGGAAAAAAATTAAGTGTTTCAACAGCAGGAGAAGATAATAGATTAATTATCATATTTAAATGGATTTGTATGTTCACGTGACAACAAATTTTGTGACGGTCTCGAACCCTAGTTTGGATGATGCAGGAAGTGGTAATCAACATTCCACAACCGGCATCACCAATTGGCTACTCTGTTATCTACACATTCCTTAGGATAGATAGATAGAATTGAGTTTATAGATGCAAGCGGCGACATTATCAAAGAATTGGTCAAAAACAAAGACAAAAGCCACAGAAGAGAAAGAGGATAAAAAATGGAAAGAAAGATAGATAACCAGAGGACCCATTAGCACCACTGCAGCGGAAAAACAAAGTAGATAGATAGATAGAATTGAGTTTATAGACGCAAGCGGCGACTAAGGCCATACACGTCTTTTAATCTGACATACTGAAACTGACTTACTGATACTGACTTACTGAAACTGACTTACTGAAACTGACATACTAAATCTGACCATACAAACACATTTGACCATTGATACACACTACATTCGTACATCCCATTACAGAATGGAATGCAGCATTACATTATCAAAAAATGGTCAAACACAAAGACAAAAGCCACAGAAGGGAAAGATAGATAGATAGAATTGAGTTTATAGACGTAAGCAACGACTGAGGTCATACACGTCTTTTAATCTGACCAATATAAATCTGACATAAACAAACAAACACATTTGACCATTGATAAACACTACATTCGTACATCCCATTACAGAATGGAATGCAGCATTACATTATCAAAAAAAGGTCAAAAACAGACAAAAGCCACAGAAGAGAAAGTGGAGCAAAAATAGAAGAAAAGATAGATAACCAGAGGACCCATTAGCACCACTGCAGCGGAAAAACAAAGTGCCACAGTGGAGTACCCAGGGGAGGCCACGAGGAGGCAGGGCTTGGAAGTTTTCTCCCCCATAAATATGGGGAAATGATCACTATCATGCAAATTATCATCCCTCTGCCACTTCACAGAACTAACAAAGGAAGGGGAGAGAGCAGAGAGACAGGTCAATGGCAGAAAAGGACGAGAGCCACCATGAAAATGAGTGGCAGATCCGTCATTGAGAATAATCGCATCAACATCATTTAGGATATTGTAAAACATCACCTCTGCCATCAGAAGATAGATAGAATTGAGTTTATAGACACTTAAACTGACATAATAAATCTGACCAATATAAATCTGGCACAGACAAACACATTTGACTATTGATAAACACTACATTCGTACATTCCATTGCAGAATGGAATGCAGCATTACATTATCAAAGAATTTGTCAAAAACACAAAGACAAAAGCCACAGAAGAGAAAGCGGAGCAAAAAAAGAAGGAAAGATAGATAACCAGAGGACCCATTAGCACCATTGCAGCGGAAAAAGTGCCACAGTGGAGTATCCAGGGAAGGCCTTAAGGAGGCTGGGCTTGGAAGTTTTCTTCCCCCATACAAGGAGGCTGGACTTGGATGTTTTCTCCCCGGCTGGAAAAAAAAAGAACAATGTCTGACTTCACAGAACTTTTATATTGAAACAAATGCCCATTCGAAGAAGTTACTGCATGTCATTCCGCAAGGAACAGGATTATCGAATGCATGAAACATGATGAATTTAACTGTTTTCCGGTATACCCAAAGATGAATTCCAGGGGAATTATGAGGCTCAAAAATAGACCAGGCAGACGAAACGCAACCGGTACGATGGAGCAGAGAGAGAGAGAATAGGGTTTACCGGCGTAAGCGGCAACTACGGCCATACACGCCATTAACTAACAAAAGAAGAGAGACTCGCATTAAAACGGGGTTGATGGAGCAACCCATCAAAAATTGAATCAAGCAGTTTATAGTTTAGGCGGATGGACAGCTGCGTCGCCAAATACTGGAATGACTATTTTTACAGTGCCATCAAACCAACCACAAAACGACGATGTCTTTTTCTCTACGGTGCGACGAATACGGGAATAGAATAATAAATAGAATTGAGTTTATAGTCGCAAGCAGCGACTTAGGCCATACACATCTTTAACCTGACATACTGAAACTGACACATTAAATCTGACCAATATAAATCTGACATAAACAAACACATTTGACCATTGATAAATACTGCATTCTTACATTCCATTGCAGAATGAAATGCAGTCTTATATTACCAAAGAATAGGTCAAAAAACCGCTTAGGGGAGGCCACGAAGAGACTGGGCGTCCATTAGTTTATGAATTCTTACTCTTAACGAAGAGGTAATACTTTTCCACCAATATCAGCACGGTTCCATGCCACTCGATGTCTTCTTGAGCCTAATGGCGAGACGCACAACATCTCGTAATTCAAAGGGCCGAAATTCATACAATTAAACACCTGGGACCAATTCTGTTCCATCATAATGGACAGAGAGAGAGACAGACAGAGAGAGAGATTTGAGTTTACAGACGCAAGCAGCGACTTAAGCCATACACGTCTTAAATCTGACATACTAAAACTGACCAATAATAAATCCAACATAAAACATTCCATTGCAGAATGGAATGCAGTATTACATTATCAAAGAATTGGTTTAAAACAAAGGACAGAAGCCACATAAGAGAAAGAAGAGCAAAAAAGAGAAAAAAAGACATAACCCAGAGGACCCATTAGCACCACTGCAGCATAAAAACAAAGTATTACAGTGGAGTACCCAGGGGAGGCCACGAGGAGGCTGGGCTTGGAAGTTTTCTCCCCCAAATAGTGAGGACTTGTGTGTTAAGCAATCTCACTGTAAATGAAATGCCTCGTCTTGTTTTTTGTTTTTCATGCAAACTGCAAACAAAAATACAAACGAAGACTAGGTACTCCTATGAAGCTGTTAAAAGCTAATAATAGTACATCAAAAAATGTTTTTCTATATAAAGTGCCATTTCATCCACAGCTTGCTGTTAGTAAATGCAACTCATATTTTCGAATGCAGTCTTTTATTAATTAAGTTCACAGAAATAAAAACAAAGCGGAAATTAAATTGGAATTTAGACATTTGGAACAAAATAACCAGGGCTCTGTTTTAGCTAAGCTGAAGCGAATCTATAATCGCACATAGTAAAAATTATTAATATAAAATTGCCATTTCATTTGATAAATCATCCACAGCGTAATGTTAGTCGTTGTATGTTAGTAATGCTACACTCGTATTTTCGAATGCAGTCTTACAATACCGACATTAACTAAATTAGAAAAATGAAAATTCAGTTCATACAAATAAAAACAAAGCGAAAATTAAATTGGAGTAAAGAAAATTGGAACAAAATGACCAGAGCTCTCGTTTAGCTAAGCTGTGGCTCGCAGCCAACAAGCTGACCCAGGGATGACCACGAGGAGGTAGAGAGTTGGATTTTACACCCCCGCCATTTTGAGAACAATCTTTCTTGTTGTTTTGACCGCCATCTTGTAACTAGGAACTGTAAACGAGTCACTACACCTGAAAAAGCAAAATAAAACTGAAGAAATCGTTTGATAAATTATATATAATACTATAAATTATGATTCACCGTTTTTTTTTAATGGAGGAAATGTCCGCTCCGCTACCTCGCTTCGACTACGTCCGTCGTTTATCAGTTATGAAAATTCTGAACAAGCAAAATAAAAATCATTAAACTTAAACTTAAAAGGTAGATAAATTATTAAACTCACTTTAAATTGCAATTCCCATTCAGACAACAAGCTTTTTACTGTCTGTTTAAATGAGAGAAATGCCGTTGCTCCGCTTCGCTTCTCTCTACTTCAGTCTTCTTGTTCTTTGAGACGTTTGCATCACTTTGCGCATGCGTGCGTGTCTCTACTCTCGTGCCAAATGCCTAATTCAAAAATTCACTCGAAAATCCGAAATCCTTGGAGGTTTTATCAAGACAAATAAATAAATGTAAATTTATAATATAATTTTTAAAAACATAAATAAAAAAATTTTAACTACTTCCAATTATATTTAAAAAATATAAAAATAGGTTATTCTTACTTGTTAGTTCGAGAGTGAAAATTATGTCACACGACTACTACCGTAACTGACCTCTATTGATACAACTTTCAATTTCACGAGATCTTCAAATACGAATCATTTTTTAATATTAAATATCAAAATAAAATAAAATACAAACAACTTTTAAGTGTACCGTGCTATTTACATCCAAATTGGGTGCCCACTTGGCAGAAAGAGCAGAAAGGGATAGATTTCTGCCCAATTTTAAGATTGGGATCATCCTAATCTCCTTAATTAGGCAGAAAATAATAGGCAGAAAAATAGACTATTTCTATTTTTTCGAGTGTGGTACGTTTGTCCAACGCCATTTGTCAGACGAACGTTTGTCCGACCAATATAAATCTGACCAATATAAATAAACACATTTGCAGAAGTAAAAGAAGAGCAATAAAGAGATGAATGAAGGAGGAGAGATAGATAACCAGAAGACCCACTATTAAGCAAAAAAGCAGCAGCAAAAACAAAATGAAGTAATCACGACCAGGCTCTCATTAGTTACACAATGTGCAGAAGATTTTCAGATGCGATTAGAAGTAATTAAGAATCTGTTAATGAGATGCTGCAGTGACAAGTGGGACCCAGGGACAAGTGGGCAAGTGTAGCGATATTTTTGTGTTTTTATCTAAGCAACTTTTCAGGTTAAAAAGATTGGAAATAATCCTCAAGGTCTATTTGAGATTTTGGGACTTAAATTTGAGTTTTGAGGAGAAATTTGAAATATTTTGTGCTCATTTGCCTGTGTTAGTTACGGGAACTGATAGTGAATTTACAGTCTTTATTAGGATTTATTTGTGGAAAAAGTATTTTTCACATATTTAGACATAAAATAATTTGCAAATATAATTATTTGATTTTTTTCTTCTTAATTTCAATTTCTTAAAAAATTGGATTTCTGTTTGCAAGTTAGATAAGATAACATAATAACTTGTACAAATAATGAAATTTCAAGTCTCTTTTTAAAAAAAACGCAAATTTGGAATAATTAGTACAGAACACAATCTGATTAGGGACATATACAGAGATTAAAATTTCTTATGACGAACATTATTAGAAATGTTTGACGGCAGGTATAACGTTTCATGTATTGAGATACCGCATACATACTATAACCTAAACGTACTGTTCAAAGGAATATTTAAGCGCTCTTTTATGACGATACAGCATTCAGTTAGTTGATAGACAGTTTGCGGTTTCTCGAACACACTCGGACGAGATTTTTGAAGAATCTCGTTTCAAATTGTCGTGTATACGACTTCACTTGCGCATGCGCACTGCCTACAATCACAACAATTGTGTGAAATTCTGCGCGCTTCGGCTGTAATTTTGGCAAAGTTGTGTCGGTTAGTTTTTTAATCAGTCAAACACCTTGCACAAACCACAAGCCCAATACTTAGGCTTAATTTGTGCAAGGTGTCTTGTTTTGCTAAAAATTGCTGCTGCCGCGTTTAAATCGGCAGCACCGCAAACACTAATACAACATTTTATTAACGAGATTTTTTTAAAAATTTTGTTTTTTTAAATCTCGTTTTCGGTCTCGTACGAGAAATCGCAAACTGTCTATTGCTTACTGCAGAGATAACAGTTCACTTATCATGCGTATCATTTAACGTTGAAAACTCCGATTCACATTCACAAAATGCGGATATTGAAGAGCCGTTTTATTCTTACGGACGAAGGAAGTGACGACATTTACCTCCCACCAATCGGTGCAATCGATTGTGACAACCATCGATTGCATTGCTTGTTCGCGGCACCAAAACAATCAATGCAATCATCGAAGGTTGTCATTATCGATTGCACCGATTAGTGGGAGCTATAAGCATGGTGCACCGATTTATCACGGAATTAAACAAAGAACAGAAAGCAAGCTAGAGTGAGCACAATTTATAACGACAGAGCTATAATAGAGATAAGATATAGATTTTAAGAGTCATTGCTTATAATAAAAAACACTAATTTTGGTTTTGCATTTTTAGTAATAAATTAGAGTTCATTGTTTATTTTTTTACCCCTTCGCACTACCAACCCCAGCATATGATCAAGTTGTGAGAAGCTTTAGAGTAATAAGTGTATATAGGAATTTAAGTTTTGCAAAGATCCAAAAAATGATTCTATCAGAGGAACAAAGATCCAAACTGAAGGAATCGGTTATTGAAAGTGCAAATATATTTCCTAATCCTGGAACATCCGGTTATTGAAAGTGCAAATATATTTCCTAATCCTGGAACATCCGGTTATTGAAAGTGCAAATATATTTCCTAATCCTGGAACAACATTGGGTGCAAGACCCCACTCAAGTAACTTCCAGAACAGAGGAGAGAGAGAGAAAATTAGGTTTATAGACGCAAGCGGCGACTCGGGCCATACACGTCTAAAATCTGACAAAAGAGAATCTGACATAAAAACTGACAATATGAAACTTGACATACTAAATCCAACAAAACAAAACCAACACGCTATATCTGACAAAAGAAAACTGACACCAAAACTGACATATCCAAACTGACATAATGACTGACAAAAGAAAACTGACAAATTAAAACTGACATAACCAAACTGACATAATGACACAAACATACTGACTCTGACAAAATGAAACCAATATATTAAATCAAGACAAAATAAGAAAAAAGTTTATACAAACTGCCAGTGTCACCGACTCCTTCGGACGAAAAATCCCAGCGTACCCCGTCGTTACTCAACCCCGTCGTTTCAACCCCGTCGTTTCAACCTCAGCGTTTCAACCCCAGCGTTCTAACCCTGGCGTACTGATCCTGGTGTATCCAGCCGGCTCGGCTAATTCGGCTGGCCTAATTCGGCTGGCCAGGCGTACTGATCCAGGCATACTAACCCGGGCATACTAATCCAGGGCATACTAATCTGGGCGTACTGATCCGGGCGAACTACCGACCAAATCTGACCATATAACTGGCTTCCTACCACTACTGACTTCCTACTACTACAGATTTCCTACGACTACCGATTTCCTACCACTACCAACTTCCTACCACTAACAACTTCCCACTACCAACTTCTTACAGCTGACTTCTGACAACTGACTTATCCCAGCATACCCATCCCGGCGTACCAACCCCTTGGTTTCAACCCCAGTGTACTAACCCCGTCGTACCGGGCCTGGTGTCACCGGCCAGCCGGGCATACTAATCCGGGCGTACTAATCCAGGCTTACTAATTCGGGCGTACCGATCCAGGCGTACTCTACCAACCAAAACTGTCCACACAACTGATAGCTATTAATAACAAAAGACAGAAGAAAAAGAGGAGCAATAAAGAGAAGGAAGAAGGAAAGATAGATAACCAGAGGACCCATTAGCACCACTGCAGCGGAAAAACAAAGTGACACAGTGGAGTGCCCAGGGGAGGCCATGAGGAGGCAGGGATAGATAGATAGATAGATAGAATTGAGTTTATAGACGCAAGCGACGACTGAGGTCATACACGTCTTTTAATCTGACCAATATAAATCTGACATAGACAAACACATTTGACCATTGATAAACACTACATTCATACATTCCATTGCAGAATGGAATGGAGCATTACATTATCAAAAAATGGTCAAAAACAGAGACAAAAGCCACAGAAGAGAAAGCGGAGCAAAAATAGAAGGTATGATAGATAACCTGAGGACCCATTAGCACCATTGCAGCGGAAAAACAAAGTGCCACAGTGGAGTGCCCAGGGGAGGCCACGAGGAGGCTGGGCTTGGAAGTTTTCTCCCCCCCCAGAACAGAGGTAGAGGAGTTTTAAAGTGTTATAATTGTGGTCGTCCAGGACATAGAATGAAGGACTGTTGGCAATCAACTCAATGATACACAGAATTTTTTTATACACACAACGACATAATAAAACCGACATACTGAATCTGGACTTATAATAAATCTGACTAAACAAACACATTTGACCATTGATAAACACTCCTCCTCTGCGTCAAACAAACCATTCGAAAACACACTCTGGATCAGATTTAAAGTTGGAATTAAAATTTTCACACCCAGAAAATAAAAATTAAGATCCAATAATCCCCAAACCAAAAGCACAAGAAAGTCAGAGAAATCTCCAGAGATTTTCCCAAGGAATAATACAAATAATTACGTATACAAATAAGCAGGTTTAGACTCCTTATGGTTGTTAATTAAAATTATATAAATGAATTAAAAACCTCGCAAAAATCTGGACAAAAATTAGCCACACGACCAGATAGATAGAGAATTCACACGAGATCTAATTCAAACTGTCGTTACACATGCAAAATAGAAACAAATGCAAGGGTCGACGAATTCAAGTGGTGAATGCGAATGCAGTCTTACATTACCAAAAGTAGAAATATTTGACCAGAACTCTCTTTTAGTTTGATTTTGGTATTAAAACCAAGAATCCTAACCAGAGGTGAGCGCGAGGAGATAGAGACATGAATTTTACACCCCCACACAATTCTCAGAATAACTTTCTTGTCGTTCTGGAACGTCGCGACGCCATTTTGGAACCGAGATCGATCAGAGAACTAAAAGCAAAATTACAATTACAAAACTTTCGTAAATTATCTCAATTACCGTTAAAAAAATTTATAGTAGTTGAAAAGATGGCATTGAATTCGATATTTGCGTATTTTCGAACCAAACAGCGTGAATAATGACTGACTCTGTCTTTCTCGCTTTTTTTCTGAGTATTTGCGCATGCGCGGATACACCCTAGAACCCATTCACTAAAGCTCACATTATTGCGTTAATACTAAAAAAATATAATATTAAATAAAATATGAATGTCAGTTTCTGACACAAAATAGAAGCAAAAATGACATTCTAAACCACAAACTTGATCGGACGAATTGAATACCGGTATCCTAAGTTCGAGAGTATGAGCACAAATCCTCTCTATAACTCTTAACTACACATTTTTTCAATTGTTATAACAATTGGCCTGAAACATAATTGGGCGTATAAAATATAAAGGCCTCATTAGACTTCAATACAGGTCTATGATGATACGGCGCTCAGCAATTCCGGCATTGATTACTGTTTTCAGGATGGCTCTATCATTTTCACACATGTAAAATCACTTTTTTGTGGTTTGCAACTACAGTATATTGTTTGAAGCACATAACATAAATCAGTAACTACGCACTGATATTATAAAATTATGATTATGCTTTAAACAAAGGAAAACATCTTTCTACATACAAGTATTTATTTTAACAATGCAGAACGATGAATATGGGCCAGCTTCCAAAATGGTCGTTTCAGCGACCACATTTCGTCGACGATTCATTTCGTCGACGATCATTTCATCGACGTAACGATTCATCGACGCTAATTTTTTAAATTTTTTTTTTTTTAAATGATCGCTTGTTACGCAACGATTCGCCGACGAAACGTTTCGCCGGACGGAACCTTTAAGGTGGTTCCACATTTATTCACACAGCTGTACACATTACATTAGGTGCGTTCAATCCTGTAAAGAAAAGTCACTTATTTGCCTGAAATGACTTTTAAACGGCAAATATGACGTAATTTACGTCATATTTGCATTATAGAAGTGACTTAAGTTACTTACGAGAAAAGGCAAACACAACTCACTTCTTTGCCTTATAGAAGTCACTTCTTTTTGTGTTTGAAAAAAACAAAGATTTGGTTCAAGATCTAACAGGAGTAAACATTGCAAGTAGTTTTAAATAAAATTTTCCATTTTTATTTTCATTTCTTATTTTCATTTATTTTCATCTTTTTAAATCTTAAAATTAAAAAATTAAAAAATTTTTTAAATTTTTTAAATTTTTTTAAATTTTTTAAATTTTTTTAAATTTTTTAAATTTTTTTAATTTTTTTAATTTTTTTTTTTTTGGATCATTTCAGCGATTCCACCTCATCGACGGGTCACTTCGTCGACGAAACGAACCGGCATCGTTGCAAACTGCTTTTCTACAATGCCTCCAAATTAATCAAATTAATCAGGACCATTTAAAATTTTTTTCCAACATTTCTATTTTTTATTATAAATTTATATTTTCCAATAAAAAGTTAAAAGACCACCAAATATGACAAAAAACCTAATTCAGTCAATAAATATTAAATAAACATTAAATATAATAACAAATCATCAACTTTCGATGTTGACATTAAGAGCCATTGCAATTGCGTGAATTTCCCGAAAAAATTGCGACGTCAACAACGGCGGCTTGGCGAGGACACTCTGATTGCTAGCAACTGCCAAACTCACACAATCATCATCCGACTGCAATGTGAAAGTTAACCCTGCATTTCCCTGAGGAGGACGCCAATAGAAGAGTCGCGAGTGATGAGGCATTACTTCATTCGGGGTGTCCACAAAGCAAACCGTAATTGTATGTCGTCTACTAAGAAAATTCAAAGCTAAAGTCAACACCGTCTGAGGCAATATCCAACTAGCATATCGCAAAACAATAGCACCGATCAAAATATGCAACGGTCTCTTTTGCACGGCAGCCATTTGCTGCCCAATGAGTCGGAGACGTCTAACCGGATCCCATTCGCCCGTCGGTAGATCCACAAGAGCAAAAGCCGCGGTGTTCCGCTCTCCGACAATAACCGGCAGAATCGCTGACACCGAAGTGGGAATACTCGCTCCAGAAACAAACAAGAAATTCCGAAGTGCTCCCGTACATGCAGCTAAAAGAACTTCAACATCCGTGACTTGACCGGCTTCGGCGATTCTTTCAACGAGTTCTTTTTCTACCGGCTTTGTCCAGGCAAGAGTGCGATTTCCCGGTGAAACACTCGCTCGTAAGAGCGGTACATTTTCCACTGGGCTGGCCAACTGAGTGGCGAAAACGTAGGGCGCGATGAGCACCAACTTAATCGCTTCGCAAATCTCGATGATCGCTTCTTTGAAATAACTCCTTCCATCTATGTTATCTCCAGCCAGAAGTCGAATTTGTTGAAATAACGCTCGAATCTTGTGGAATAGTAATCCGGGGACGGTTAAAGGAGAAAATATAACTCTAAGCTTTGTAAACAAACTTGATTTTGATATTTTCATCGTTTTTGCATCGGTATTGACATGAATTTCACCATCGGGTTCTGTCCACATGTCGAAAGCAGTTGATGCTAATGTGGTAGCGATGGTGTCCGTTGCCCATCTACCACGCAGCAATGGCGGGGTGTTTTTAATCCATAAGTTGCATGAAGTAGGCGAAAGTATATCGACGAGTGATGGAAGGCTATCGACGACTAGATGATGAGAACAGAGCAGAACTGCCCAGCTCCGACTGTAGGGGATAAGGACAACTTGCCAAGGCGGTCGGTCTTGGGGGAGTGGCTTGGAACAAATGATACCAATGAATTCCTTTATTAAAAAATAGAAAAAAAAAAAATTATTATTTTTGATGTTTTGGGTTTTATGGTAATTTTTACCTGTAATTGTGCGTCGTTTTTGGCTTTATTGGGCCAAATAAAAAGTTGTCCATTTGCGTTAAGGGTTGTATCGTCTTCGTACCATAAATAACAGCCCAAATAAACGCATAAACGTCGTCTAAGGACTAAATATTTTTTGATCTGGGATTGCATGATTTGCAATATTTTGGCACGCAGTTCCGATAAATTGGTGTCATCATCCTCGTTGAGAAGGAGAACTGCAACGGCTAAACCGGGCCAACGACGTGTGTCCAAAGCGGATCGCAATGAACGGGTTTTTACAATTTCTAATTTCGGGTGGTAGAGATGAATGAATTTGTGCAGCAAAAAACGCCATATGTGAATGCCTGAAAATTATAATATTTTAATTTTTGAATTAATGTTCAGGGAATTTCCATTTCTCGTTCTCGTCAAAAACGAGATATTTAGACAGTTTGCGATTTTTTTTTGCGTACGAGATTTTTTTCATTACGAGAATGCCAAAATAACGAGATATTGTTAAAAATCTCGTTATATGTATTCTCATTTGAAAGGATTTTTCAAAATTCTTTTTCAAAAATCTCGTCTCAAATTGTCGTGTGTACGACTTGATTTGCGCATGCGCACTGCATGCAATACAACAATTGTCGTGAAATTTTGCCGCCATTTTCCCTTCGCTTTGGCTGCAATGTTGCCAAATTTGTGTCGATTTCAATATCTCAGGTTAGTTGTTTTATTAGTCAAACACCTTGCACAAACCACAAGCCTAATACTTAGGCTTAATTTGTGATAAGGTGTCTGGTTCTGCTAAAAATTGTTGCCGCCAATTTGTGTGTCGTATGTAACACGTTTCGTGACAAATCGCAAACACACGATACGACATTTTATTTAAAAAAAAGGAAATTTTCCAAAAATTTCCTTTTTTTTAAATCTCGTTTTCAGTCTCGTGCAAACTGTCTATTATTGAAAAAAAAAAAAAATCAATCGTTCCTTTGTTTTAATGGTTTGACGAGATTTTTGAAAAATTTCGGTACCCAATATTATTGTCGTTAATTTTCTGTCTCGTACGAGAAATCGCAAACTGTTTATTACTTACTTGCAAGCCACGTGAAGATAATGGGGGTGAGAGAGAGAGAAAATGCCAAAGCGATTATTATCGCAATTCGGTGTCGGACATGTTGTATTGGTAGTGTAATCCAAGAACAACAATAACAGAAGGAAAACCAAATTAAACAGAAAATGCGGTACACAAATTGTCGATACTTGTCGACTAAAAATTTAAATAAGTTAAACATTCACAAAATTTGGTATAAAGTGTGGGATACTAGTAGCGCAAATGGGGCATCAAAATCTATGTGTGATTCATTGATATGTTGCACTTTCCCCAATCCAATAAAAGTAACGGAAGTGTTCCCTATTGGTCAACGATATGGTTCAGCTACGTTAGTTTTCTTGAAAAATGCCAAATGGTATTAGAGTTTTCTATAGAAAATATTTCTTGTTTTAATCAAATCCTCCAAATTTGGGCTAAAAAAACTTTTCCACAATTCTTTTGTTGTCTGCAAATACCGTACTAGGTACTAGATTTTTATATATACATATTTTGCCAAATTCGCAAAAACGCACTCAAAAAAACCCTAAAATGCAAGAATCGAATTTGTTCAAAAAAAATCAATACAAAAAAAAAAAAATAAATTTTTTTTTTTTGGAATTTTTGAAAATTAAATATTTTTTTTTTCAAAAATCGGCTAAATTTTTATTGTACTACGTCATTTAACATGAAAAAAAAAATCTTTATTTTGCATATTTAGTTATCGGTAATTGCAATTTTTGGTTCATATTTTATGCGCAGCATAAATATCTGGCCTTATAATTAAGAAAAATTTAGAAAAAATTTAGAAAAAAAAAAAATACAAAAAGATGTCTAAAGTCTAAAAATTTCAGAAGCACGGGTTGCTGATTAGATTTTTGGTTATCTCATTATCTGTCTGTTTCTTCTTTCCTCTTTTCTGTTTAAAATCAATAAATTAATAATAAAAATTAACTTTTATTTTTAAAGAAATACGGTACCTAACTATAAATGCAAGTGCTAAATCAATATTTAGCGCCAATATTAATAGCCACCGTGCGATAGCAGGCTATTTCCGCCCAAGATTGGGCGGCTTTAGCACATTCCGCCTACGATTTTTGCCCGTATTTTCCAAAATATTTATTTTAAATTTAAATTTAAATTTAATTTAAATTATTTTATTTGTTTTTATTTCTTTATTTTATTTATTTTTATTTATTTATTCATTTAATTATTTATTTTATTTTACGCAAATTTTTAGAAATGTCCCCCACAGATGTCCCCGCATGTGATCTGAACTGGTACAGGTCGAGCACATTGAGTGGAGCAAAAAAAGTAGGCCTATGAACCATTCATCGTAAACCACATGTTGATAGGGTCAGAGTGTATTTATTAATAATATTTTTTTCCCATGTAAGCCTCGGCATCGCCCATAACTTCCGGATCGCCGCAAAACAATGCGGAATTCGGATACGAGACGCAAAATGCTCTTTACCTCTACCATTTTGCACTGCACGTGGGAAATTGCTGTCCACCACGTGTTATGCTAGCTAGATTTTAGTCTAATTTTGTATTACGAACTGGAGCTAAAGCAATCGAGCCTGATGGATGATGAATAGTAAAACGGATTACACGGTATAATATATGGACATTGCATCCAGGTTGACGGTGGACGCATTATAACAGATTGAGCTAATTTATCAGCATAATTCACATACACTTTCATCCACACGAACTGGTTTATTATTTCCACTTTTTGTCAGCGAATAGTGTTAGATTATTCATGCAGTTTTATTAAATTTAGCGTTTGTTAATGAGCGCAATAAATTCGTTGACTGCAGACAAGTAAATTCGGTTTAAATTGAATTTTATATAAATGTACTTATTTTTCTAGTTAACCTCAATGAAAACAATTCACAGCAGAGGATTTCAAGCTTGCACAAGTATCGGTCGTGGACTCGTGATCTCCCATGAATTTAAAATGACCTCCTAGATGACAAGTTGAAGGTAATTTATTGGCTTAATTCCCGTACACTTTCATCCACAAGAAGTGGTTTACTAATTCCACTTTTTTGTCAGCGAATAGTGTTAGATTATTAATGCAGTTTTGTTAAATTTGGCGTTTGTTGTGAGCGCAAAAATTCGTTGACTGCAGACAAAGTGAATTTAGTTTAAGTGAAAATTGAAAATTTAATTTTTATTTTGTTGTTTTTTATTTTCTAGGTTATCTTAAAGGGGAACCAAACTCGCACTTAAACTATACTCTATATATTATTTCGTGCGCGAAACTCCCATTGGTTAATGACCTATATTGTACTGAACGTATATATTGTGGCATCTTATTTTAATCCTCTAGTCGATCCGAGTCGAAAAATCATTGTTTCGTAGCCAAAAAATGTGCGCAACAATATAAAAACCCAAATGTAAAAATATTTTACGAGCATTTTCATTTGTTAACAATGGCACGGACATTTTTGGACTACGAAACAATGATTTTTCGACTCAGCTCAACTAGAGGATTAAAATAAGATGCCACAATATATATTTTTGATACAATATAGGTTATTAACCAATGGGAGTTTTGCGCACGAAATGATAAATAGAGTATATATATTCGTGGCAACCCATTCAGCACACTGACATCCTGCAGATGCCTTTAGGACATCCGCAAAAGAAGTTCCCTGAACATCTAGTTTTGGTCCGAATTGTGACATTTTTACCACAGTAAAGACATCCATTAGATGTCCGATGCAGTTCTGTATGACGTCTACAGGACAGAACCATGACGTCTGCAGGATGTCCAAAAGATGCCCGTTTTCTTTTTAAACACGACCAAATCACGTCCGAAACAAGTCCAAAATTTTTTTATTATTATTTTTAAATTAAAAAATTTCATGGTGAAAAAACTTTTATTAATTCAGTTGTAAAAGAAAAAAAGTAAAACATGAAATTACTTAAAACTGACTAAAATGACATCAAAAATACCTCTTACACAGCAGGTAAAAAAACAAGTAAAATAGCAGGAAAAAACAAAATAGTAGAAATATACACTGTGTAATATAAAGTAAAATCACCAAATAATCAAGACACAACACTGGAATAAAAATTCATGCAAAAATCGAGTCTTGGACAATTTCAAACCTCCGTGTAAAAATGTAAAATCTGCTGGCTAACACTATTTTACTGTAAATAAAAACAAAATAGTCAAACATTTATTTAAGAAATCATAGCACAATAGAGCTCTTTCATCACGTGACCCAGCAATGCATCTTGGGAAGGGGTTGCTAGATTACAGATGTAAACTGACAGCTGTCCGCCATGCTGGATTCAACTAGCTGTTTTAGCTGTATAAAGTTGATATTTTGTTGATTTATGAACATTGGCAACTTAATTATCATTAATTTTGATTTATCATGAGACTTTCCAACCAAAATATCGATATTTTCGATTAACCATTGATATTTCCCACATTACTAGAAATAATATTACTACTTAGAAATCGATATGATCGATACTTCGGTGAGAAAAATCAATTTGTCCATCTAAATATCGATATGCCCCGCTATCGATAAAAAACATTCAGTCGAATATAAATGTAATTTACTAATTTTACTTTGCTTTTTACTTTAGTTTTTATTTTATTCAAGAAAATTCATTTTCAGATGAAAAAAAATATATAAAAACATTTATTTGTATCATTAAAATGCAATTTCAGATAAAAAATACAGCTTTCCAATAAAAAATGCGAAAATACAGATTTTATGGGCCCTATACATTTACTATGAAATGCATTCATAAAAATTTTAAACTCAAGGCCCCACAGTATAATAAATTCATTATTAAATGGGTCGGGAGAACCGCGAGATCCGTAACCGCGAGATGGATCTCGCGGTTATGAATATCGCGTTTCTGCATAAATCCAAATATGCATAACCGCGAGATCAAAATTTCTCGCGGTTCTGCATACTCGCGGTTCTGCATAAATTTAAATCTCGCTTTTAAATTAATATGCATAACCGCGAGATTTTTTTTTATAGTTTTTAAGTTTTTGATTAAGTTTTTGAAGTTAATTTTAACTTCAAATGTTTTTAACTTTCAAATTCAATGTAATTGAAGTTTTTTTTGTTAAGTTTTTGATTAATTTTGAAGTGCCCGAGTGCCAGAACGCACCAGAAAACCTGTTTGCGCCTGCGGCGCCTGATTCACAAACAACCTCATCAAGACTGGTTACAAATTTAAAGAGGTCACCAAAGCGCAGGAAAACAACAAAGTACAAGTTTTATTGAAGACTGGCTAGTCACGAGCTATATGGTACACCTGGAAATTTTAAAATATTAAAAAACTTCTCACAATTAATAAATTCCCACAATAAAAACCTTAAATAATAATAATAACAATTCAATTGTTTTATTTACGGCAAAAAAATATGTCTCGCGCTTCTGCATACTCGCGCTTCTGATAATAATGAAATCTCGCGCTTATGAATAAAAAAAAAATAAAAAAATAAAAAAAAAAATTTTCTTGCGGTTATGCAGACTCGCGGTTCTGCACATTTTTTGTCTCGCGGTTCTGGATATTTTTTAAATCTCGCGCTTCTGATGTCTCGCGGTTCTGAGGTGCCCCCTTATTAAATGCCAATAAAGCGGGCCTATATACTGTATTAGGGATTCATGAAAGGATTACAGTGCAGATAGATAGATAGATAGAATTGAGTTTATAGCCGCAAGCGGCGACTTAGGCCATACACGTCGACTTAGGCCATACACGTCGACTTAGGCCATACACGTCTTTTAATCTGACCAATATAAATCTGACATAAACAAACACATTTGACCATTGATAAACACTACATTCATACATCCCATTGCAGAATGGAATGCAGCATTACATTATCAAAAAAATGGTCAAAAACAGAGACAAAAGCCACAGAAGAGAAAGCGGAGCAAAAAAAAGAGATATAGGTAACCAGAGGACCCATTAGCACCACTGCAGCAGAAAAACAAAGCGCTGCAATGGAGTACCCAGGGGAGGCCACAAGGAGGCTGGGCTTGGAAGTTTTCTCTCCCCATACGGCTAGTGTCCCGTCTGTCGTCAGTCTCGGACACATCGTCAATCGGCAATGTTGGCCCAAACCCTGTGACGAATACAGCCAAAGTCAATCATTAGTCGGATTGATTCTGTCCATACCACGTTAAAACCACTTTAGGAAACCAGGAATGACAGCTTGTGATCCAGATTCAAATACAGATACCCAGATTGAGATACCCATCCAGACTCATCCGCTCATAATTATATTATCATATTATTGTTCAATAACAGATTATTCCTGGCTTCATATTTGTATAATTACCTAGCAGTCAATGTCATGCAAATAAAGTATTAATTGTTATGTTTTGATAAGTTATGTTGCTATCTTTTCCCCATGAGTTTCCGTACATTTCACACTAGGAGTTATCATTTCCAAATCTCGCGTAGTTGTTAGTGATTTAGTCAGTATTTCGAGGTTATTATCACATGGTAATTTCCCTGAACATCGGATCATCACACATTAACCTAATGAATTCATTAGTGGTGCCCTGTGTTAGTGATGGGTCCCGAGTTTAAAATTTTTTATGAATACATTTCATAATAAATGCATAGGATCCCATAATTTTTTTTTTTCTTGCATTTTTTATTTCTGAAATTGCGTTTTAACGCTACAAATAAACATTTTTACAAATTAAAGTTGCATTTTGTTCAACTAAATACAAATTTTGTACATCTGAAAATAAATTTTTTTGAGAGAGAGAGAGAGAATTGAGTTTATAGACGCAAGCGACGACTTAGGTCATACACGTCTTTTAATCTGACATACTAAATTTTTTTGAACCGAATAGAATTTAAGCAAAGTTAAAATACATTTATATTCAACGGAATATGTATTTTATCATTCCGAACATGCATTTTAGCAATTTGTAAAAAATAAAGTGAATCTAGCATAGCGCCCAACAAGATCTGCCCACCTTATGACGTCTGTGTGACGAAACATGTAAAAGCTCTATAGATTGATAGAATTGAGTTTATAGACGCAAGCGGTGACTTAGGCCATACACGTCTTTTAATCTGACATACTTAAACTGACATACTAAATCTGACTAATATAAATCTGACACAGACAAACACATTTGACCATTGATAAACACTACATTTGTACATTCCATTGCAGAATGGAATGCAGCATTACATTATCAAAAAAATGGTCAAAAACAGAGACAAAAGCCACAGAAGAGAGAGCGGAGCAAAAAAGGAGATATAGATAACCAGAGGACCCATTAGCAACACTGCAGTGGAAAAACAAAGTGCTACAATGGAGTACCCAGGGGAGGCTACAAGAAGGCTGGGCTTGAAAGTTTTCTCCCCCAGAGAACGGGGAAGAGGAGAGAGAGAGAATTAGGTTTATAGACGCAAGTGACGCAAGCACGAAAACGAAGTAGAAAAACAAGCAAAAATGCAATATAAAATTAAAAAGCATAAAGAAAAAGTAAAAAATGTGCAAAATACAATTAAGAAGCACGAAACCGAAGTAGAAAAACAAGCAAAAGTAAAAAATAAAATTGAAAAGTACAAAAACGAAGTAGAAAAACTAGCAAAAGTGCATGCAGTTAAAAACCACAAAAAAGTAGCGAAAAATGTCACGATTAAAAATGACAATCAAAATGACTGCAATGCAAACACGGGGAAGCCGCATGCGGTCAACGCCAATGGTCGCATTGCAAGCATTGCTTCTTAGCAAGCGCACATCATTATTGCCTGCTTTCTTTTTACAACAAAAGTAATATCATGCACGTTGTTACTACTTACATTAGAACTCTTTAAATGTCAAATTTCGTTGCACATACTGAATCTGACCTATAAATCTGACACTAACAAACATTTTTGACCATTGATAAACACTACATTCGTACATTCCATTGCAGAATGCAGGCTTACATTATCAAAGAATTGGTCAAAAACACAGACAAAAACCACAGAAGGAAAAGAGGAGCAAAAAAGAAGGATAGATAGATAGAATTGAGTTTATAGACGCAAGCGGCGAGTTAGGCCTTGTATGGCCTAAGTTTTTAATCTGACAAAATGAAACTGACATACTAAATCTGACAAAATGAAACTGACATACTAAATCTGACAAATATGAATCTGACATAAAACAAACACATTTGACCATGCAAAAAAAGAAGGAAAAACATAACCAGAGGACCCATTAGCACCACCGCAGCGAAAAACAAAGTGCTACAGTGGAGCATCCAGAGGAGGCCACGAGAAGGCTGGGCTTGGAAAATTTCTCCTCCGCGTAGACTGACACATCATTAGAATCATGAGACAAATTGAAACAAATTTATGAACCCAGTTCAAGGGCCAGAAAAGCCAAGATGAGACGTGAATTTCTCAACCTAAAACTCGAATCTGGCAAAGAAATAAATTTGACATAAAACAAACATTTGACCGTTGATAATCACTCATACACTCCATTGCAGAATGGAGAGAGAGAGAGAATTGAGTTTATAGACGCAAGCGACGAATTAGGTCATACACGTCTTTTAATCTGACATACTAAATCTGACCAATATAAATCTGACACAAACACATTTGACCAATGATGAGAGAGAGAGAGAGAATTAGGTTTATAGACGTAAGCGGCGACTCGGGCCATACACGTCTAAAATCTGACAAAAAAGAATCTCACATGAAAACTGACAATATGAAACTTGACATACTAAATCCAACAAAACAAAACCAACACGCTATATCTGACAAAAGAAAACTGACACATCAAAACTGACATGTCCAAACTGACATAATGACTGACAAAAGAAAACTGACAAATTAAAACTGACATAACCAAACTGACATAATGACAGACATACTGACTGACAAAATGAAACCAATATATTAAATCAAGACAAAATAAGAAAAAAGTTTATACAAACTGAAACTGACATACCGACACTGGCATGAAACTGACTCCTTCGGACGAAAAATCCCAGCGTACCCCGGCGTACCAACCCCGTCGTTTCAACCCCGTCGTTTCAACCCCAGCGTTCTAACCCTGGGGTACTGATCCTGGTGTATTCAGCCGGCCCGGCTAATTCGGCTGGCCAGGCGTACTGATCCAGGCATACTAACCCGGGCATACTAATCCAGGGCATACTAATCCGGGCGTACTGATCCGGGCAAACTACCGACCAAATCTGTCCATATAACTGACTTCCTACCACTACCGACTTCCTACTACTACCGAATTCCTACGACTACCGATTTTCTACGACTACCAACTTCCTACCACTAACAACTTTCCACTACCAACTTCTTACAGCTGACTGACTTCTGACAACTGACTTATCCCAGCATACCCATCCCGGCGTACCAACCCCTTGGTTTCAACCCCAGCGTACTAACCCCGTCGTTTCAACCCCGCCGTACCGGGCCTGGTGTCACCGGCCAGCCGGGCATACTAATCCGGGTGTACTAATCCAGGCTTACTAATTCGGGCGTACCGATCCAGGCGTACTCTACCAACCAAAACTGTCCACACAACTGATAGCTACCAATAACAAAAGACAGAAGAGAAAGAGGAGCAACAAAGAGAAGAAGGAAGAAGGAAAGATAGATAACCAGAGGACCCATTAGCACCACTGCAGCGGAAAAACAAAGTGCAACAGTGGAGAACCCAGGGGAGGCCACGAGGAGGCAGGGCTTGGAAGTTTTCTCCCCCTGACCAATGATGAACACTACATTCGTACATTCCATTGCAGAATGGAATGCAGCATTACATTATCAAAAAAATGGTCAAAAACAGAGACAAGAAAGAGAGAGAGAAAGCAGAGCAAAAATAGAAGGAAAGATAGATAACCAGAGGACCCATTAGCACCACTGCAGCGGAAAAACAAAGTGCTACAGTGGAGTGCCCAGGGGAGGCCACAAGGAGGCTGGGCTTGGAAGTTTTCTCCCTCCTCTCCTTTAGAACCACTTAGGATACCAAGAATGGAACCTAGAAGTCTCTTGTATTAACTAGTATATTATGCAATCAGTCCCTAATGTTCATATTAATTCTGATCATGTATCTATGTTCCTGATATATTTATTATCACATGTTAAAGTTATCATTAAATGTTATGATTTGAGAATCAGGTTACCAGTTTATTTCTGTATTTCACTGCAGTTTTCCCATGTTTAGTGTGCACCTTATCTCGGCTAGATTTTGTCTGTAAATGCCCTCTCCTTGTGGTCACTAGACAGCGCCCTTGGAGAGAGAGAAAGAATTGAGTTTATAGACGCAAGCGACGACTTAGGTCATACACGTCTTTTAATCTGACATACTAAATCTGACCAATATAAATCTGACACAGACAAACACATTTGACCAATGATAAACACTACATTCGTACATTCCATTGCAGAATGGAATGCAGCATTACATTATCAAAAAAATGGTCAAAAACAGAGACAAAAGCCACAGAAGAGAAAGCGGAGCAAAAAAGAAGGTAAGATAGATAACCAGAGGACCCATTAGCACCACTGCAGCGGAAAAACAAAGTGCCACAGTGGAGTGCCCAGGGGGGAGCACCCTTGGAAAAAGGATGTCACAATGCATGGTAACCATCACTAATATCCTATCCCCCCCCCCCCTCGAGTGTGTTACGTACTTTATGAATGGCCCCAAGAAGGAGAGAGAGAGAAAGAAGAAGAAAACCTGGTCCAAGCCAGTAATTACAAAATAAATATTTGGAAACAAATATTGAGAAATCAGAACATGATTCCAAGTCAAAATAGTGGCGAACTAAGAAATATGCTGTTCAAACTGGAATGATAATCTCGATCCTTCCGATTAAGCCCAAATTAAATAGTTGTTATTATGACTATACTAAAATGATCTATAAGACCAAATAAGAACAGATGTTTCGTGAAAATTTACCAAAAGTACTAAAGATGACCGGAGCAGAGAAAGACATCCGACACACGCACACCATCATAGCAGATCCAAAATGATGAAGTAAAGCGGGAAAAGAAGTGATTACGTAACAAGATCTGTCATTAATGCAGTTGTGAACGAGCCAATCGCGAGCTATTACTGTATTGATGACGCGCAGAGAACAGCGCCAATGTGTGTTAAAACAAACAGATTAAAAATTAAATAAAAAAATTTAAAAAATAGTAAAAATTTAAAACACAAAAGTAAAAAAAAAAAAAATAAAAAATAAAAAATAGAATAAACATAGATGTAAAAAACCTTTCACCATCATGTTTTTTGCTTACCATTTGATGGTTGTCTTGACAACAAAATGTCTGATTCACACTTGCCTAAAGAAATGGTTCGTGATTGGTTAAAAACATTTTGTCTACAACCATTCTTTCTGACAAGTGTGAACTAGTCTTTTCTATTATGCTATTAAAAGGGTTTACGACATCAAACATTTGTCATTTAACAACGGAATAATTTTCACCATCCCTTAAAATAGCATAAATGATTTAAATAAAATCATTTTGTATTTCAAACAGCTCCTTTGAGCTTTATGAGAGACATTGTTGGCTACTACACTGGCATGGCGCTGTCTCTGACGTCACAATTGGTATTTTCCCATGATAAATTAATGGGATATAATCACAGCTGATGGTAAGAATCGCGCAAATTCTCGATTTGGTCTCTCTCACTGCTTTGTATTGTCGTCTGCTCGTTTTCACAACTTCAGCATTTGGTCCTTTATAATGTTTTCAAAAAAATCCCAAAAAATCAGACATTCTAAACCTGGGTTCTCACTTGCGATTTTTCCGCTTTATCGCGCGTAGAAAACTGAGATTTTTAAAATTAAAAATTTTTCTAGGTTTTTCTGTGTTTATGCTGCTTGTGTAACCTAGAATTCAATTTTTAAAAATGGCGCAATTTTGAGGCAAAATAAGTTTTAAAAAACCGCAAAACACAATAAAATCGCACGATTTTACCGCAACTGAGAATCCAGCATAAAAGTAAATGACGAATTCTAAACAATGTACTTTTTTAATTTTAATTTTTACATGACAACATATATGATACAGTAAAAATAAATATCACAACGCATTATTTTATATTTTTTTTACAAAGAGTAATGGCACATACTTGCTATAGATTTTTATTTGCTTAAGTTATATTTTTATAATTTTTACATTAAATTTATAAATTTAATTCCTACTCTCCTTCATTTAGCGTATCCATAATTTTTGGTTTCCTGAAAAATTAATTTTAAACATAAAAAAAAATAAAAATTAAAATCTGAAACAAATTTAAACAAAATACATTAATTCACTGTTCGCTATTTTATATTTGTCGATAAACGGATCTTCGGACAGAATCACAAATTTGTGTCCAAAAACAGTCACCTTACTTCCCGGCATAAAATCCTACTTAAAAAAAAAAAAAAAAAACAATTAAAATAGTAAATTTTTAAATTTACGAAATAAAATAAATTGCCATATATGTGAGGAAATTTTGCCGATCATCATAACATTCGTCGCGCGATTTCTCAACCCGGCGTTGAGATAGAAAAAGTCCACCTCTGAAACCAGGAGTGGGCAATTCCATAATACTTATGGTCTTTTTGTCAATGTGACAGCGGATTGTGAACTTTCGGAGTTTTTCCTCTTGAATCGGTGAATTCTATCGGAGCAAACTGTTTTGTTTTCAAATTCACAGAACTATAAAAGCGCTTCAAACTACCATCTGGGCTGAATAGTTAAAAACAATGCCAGCATGTCTTTGTTCCCACGGAATTTTTTTGCTCGTTGGATGAGGCGGTGGCTTAGTAGTTAGAGGTTTCCGAAAAGTGTCCACAACTGTTCCCCAACTACGATGAGGAAAGATCAACTGTAAATAAATAAAACTCAGCTGACTGTGTGCTGATAGGTCAGACTTGACCAAAACGTATACGTACGACGTATAAGCCCATTTTATATTTACAAATAAACACTTCTTTAGTTACTTACATTCGATAACAACACATGGTGGCAGAAACGACGATTAGTTAGTTTTTGTTCAAAGATCACATCATAGTAAGATGTCAGTTAACACGTTTTCGGCGCCAGAAAAATTTAATTTTGCCGACACAGCTTCCTGGGTTCAATGGAAGCGGATTTTTATGCAATAACACGGTTATCCAAACACCCGGAAGAAAATCAGGTTGGCGCATTGTTGTACTGTATGGGCGAACACGCAAACGAAATTTTTGACACCCTCAAATTATCGGATGACGATCGAAAGAAGTTTGAAACGGTGTTGGCCGCTTTCAGAAATCGGTTTATCGCAAAGAGGAATTATATTTTCGAACGAGCTAAATTAAATTCACGAATTCAAAGAGGAAGACGAAACAATTGATCAATTCGCAACGGACATTTACGCATTATCGGAAAATTGCAGATTGGAAAAAGTTACTGACGTTCAAGCAATGTTAATGTCTGATCACTTTGTTATTGGAGTTAAAAGTAAACAATTATCGGAAAAATTACAGTTGGTCGACGATTTGACGTTTGACAAAGCATTGGTAATGGCGCGACAATACGAACAGATCAAAGCTCAACAGCCAGAATTACAACAAAACGCGGAGACAAAATCAGAAGTTAAAATTGAAGTTGACAAAATGCATACGAAAATGGATCAGCCGAAAAATAGACCATACAACAGACAAGAACAAGGAGAAGCCAGAGGAGGAAATAACGAACAGACAGGTGATCAAACGAGATGCGGTTGATGTGGATTTGCCAAACATTTTATGGGTCGTTGCTCAGCAAGCGGGGTAGATTGTTCGAATTGCAGAAAAACTGGTCATTACGCAAGGATGTGTAAAACATAGAAAGTGCGACAAGTAGCAGAACATTCAAATGACGACGATTGCGGTGAATTCTATTTGGCATCAGTTCGAGCAAAGATTGCTCCAGTTCACAGAAAAGAAATCATTCCACCATGTTGGAGGGTGTCGGCTGTCGGTCGAGATACGAAACACAAGATTAGTTTTCAAAATTGATACGGGCGCAGATGTAACATGCATCTCCAAAACTACTTATGATGATTATTTTGCAGGCATTTGGCTCCGCGCGGCGGAAGGTCCATTGGAAAGGGCGGGGAAGAATATTTTAAAAACAGTGGGATTTTTTGATCGAACCTGTAGAGGAGCCAATGGATTGGTGTTCCGGACAGATCGCTCCGAATGTGCGTAGATTACGTGCCGTTAAACGTTTTTGTCAAAAGAGAAGTGTACCCAATGCCGAACACAGGACGCCAACCACAGGTTTTGGCATTGCGAGCGGGACAAAGAATCACAATTATTAACAACATTTATTACTCCGTTTGGCATCACTGCAGCACCCAAAGCATTTCAAAAATGGATAATGCAGATTTTAGAAGGTTTAGAAGGGGTACAGTATAACATCGATGACGTATTAGTGCACAGAGAGACAATTGAGGAACATGACAGATTATGCAAAGTATTCGTGCGATTACAAAAGAGCGGGATAACGTTAAACAAGGATAAATGTGAGTTCGGGGTAAAAGAAGTTAAATTTTAGGACATAGCATTAACGGAAAAGGAATTCATATCAACGACAAACGAGTCGAAGCAATAGCAAAACTTCCACTAAACCACGCGACGAATTAACGCCAAAATTACAACGGATGAGGTTACGATTGCAACGATACTCCTATTCAATTGTTTACGTTCCGGGGAAAGAGTTGGGAATGGCAGATACACTATCAAGTTGACCGATTAGCGACAAAACGGACGACACCGATTTGGACAACGAAATTTCGATATTTGTGCACAGTATAACGAGTAATTTGGCAGTATTCGACGATAGATTGGCGAATCATAACGGCACAACAAGAAGACGAAGAGTGCAAGAAATTAATAAAATATTGTCAAGACGGATGGCTGACGAAAGACAAAGTATTGGGAAAATTACGGGAGTTTTGGCAACACTGAGCGAGCATTACGTTAAGTGAAGGTTTATTATTGAAAGTAACGCGGATTGTCATAACAGGTGAAATGAGAAAGGAGGTTTTGGCTACACGAGGCCCATCAGGGAATTACAAAATGTCGGGCATTGGCAAAACAATTAGTTTGGTGGCCGGACCTGTCCCGCCAACTCGAGACAATGATAAAAAATGTCCGGAGTGCATCAAAGAAACCGTTCAACGCCACGAGTCGTTGATACCCTCAGAATTTCCAAAATATCCTTAGCAAAGTGGGAATGGATTTATTCAAATTAGACACAAATTGGTTTTTATTAGTTAGCGATTATTATTCACGATTTCCATTCGTATTTATGCTTAAGCGTTTACACAAGAAAACGATAATCGCACATTTGGATGGTTTATTGACAGTTCACGGTATTGGCATACTGTAACTCAACATGTCCAATGTGTGTGTCATGAGCACCTAGAGAGGTCGAGTTGACCAGAACATGCTCATAGGTATTTTTAGTTTAACTTAAGATCACCTTTTAGTGTTTGCACAGGTTATAAACAAGTCATTATAATTTGTGCAATTAATTTAGGCTGTACCTATTGTAACAGGTAGTCCTTGGGACATGTGATTAGTTGTTGTAATTATTTATATTTATTTCACAGCCTAAGGTAATCATTTATTAGTGTTTGTTTACCTTAAGGTGATTAGTGTTGGAAATTTTATAATTTTTTTGGTTTCCAGGATGTCTGTGATTAATCTAGATGTACACAGTCATCCACAAACTATGACCAGTTTGTGATCTCTAGTCTTGTGAGCTATTTTTAGCCTGCATGTCATAGTCTGACTCCAATCTGAGTTCTTAGCTATGACATCTGGGTTCCAAGCTGTATTTTGTGTTTCCTGTCCAAGATGGCTGCAAATAAAGTGCTTCACCTCTTTGTGTGGTTTTTAGGACTATTAAACTATATGTGTGAGTTTATTTCACTTTAAAAATACATAATACCGAGTGGTATCTCAAGCAACAAGTGGTTGCAGCAGCCAAAGCAATTATTTCCACTCCATGCGGTCTATTAAGTGTCTAGGACAAACCACTTGGCCTAAAATTATAACTTTACCACTGGGTACTCATTGGATGATGCTGAAAAGGATCCGCTAGGTCCCGAAGCCCAAATCCTGCAATTTAGAGCCGACTTTAGGAGTGCGGGAATCGCGTCTACTTTTGGCCGCAGCCGGGCCACCGACTCCCGCCGAACGAACTCGGATTTCCCATCGAAAATCCAAAATCGGGAAAAGTGCATTTTTCAACTTTTTGGAGTTTTACCTTTGGTCCATTCCACTGCGCGGACCATTTTAGGCCTTTGCCACCACAAGACCTCAAGACACGGGACCCCCGAGATAGTATTTACTGACAACGGTACTCATTTCGCACCCGGCAAAAATTCAGAGTTTAGAAAATTTGCAAACGAAGTAGGATTTAAATACATTATGAAAAGTCCTAGGTTTCCTCAAAGTAACAGGTTCATCGAGTCAATCGTCAAAATAATTAAGAGGAGTTTGAAGAAATCGAGGAATGCATATCAAGCACTACAACAATTCAGAGCGACACCGTTAGCAAATGGATTCTCCCCAGCAGAGCTGTTGTTCGGTAGACGTATCCAAACCAAAATTCTGCAACCAGTTTATCATTAAAAGACAAAACACTGGATCAAATAAAATTACAAACGAGCGAAGAACATCGGAAATCTCAACAGAAACGAAACTATGATTCACATCACGGAGTTTGGGAACTCTCGGAACTAAAAGAGGGAGACAAAGTGTGGATCATAGACATCAGGACGAGGGGGAAAATAGTAAGAAAAGATGGAACACATCGCTCGTATATTATCAAAACAGATACGGGGATAATTCGCAGAAATCATTACCACTTAGTACGGTACAGGGATTCAGGAGCGGAAGAGCTAGAGGAGGACTGTGAATTAGAGGAACAACCACGAGACGAGGTCACCACGGAAACGGAGCAATCAACAACAGTAGAAAGTGAGCAAGAATTAGAGGAACAATTACGAGACGAGGCTTCAACGGAAGCACCATATACCACGAGATCGGGAAAGCGTGTCATACCCCCAAACTGACTAGATTTGTGAGCAATCACCCATTTCAGAACTTAAAGGGGGAGATGTGCTGATAGGTCAGACTTGACCAAAACGTATAATGTCGTACGTGTACGTACGACATACCCACTAGAGCTGTATATAAGTCCATTTTTATATTTACAAATAAACACTTTAGTTACTTTAGTTACATTCGATAACAACACAGACTGCGTACACGAAATTCAATTTGCAAATCCTGTGTTCATTTTAGTGTGTGTTTGTAGTGTGAGGACATTTCCCTGAAGTCAGGTGACATTTTGCAACACGACACACGGGAGTATTGGAATACACCTAAACTCCATTTCCAACACATTGCGACAAACTTCCATTGGCTAGTCAATGCACGGTTGAGTAAAATGTCATTGGTTGATAAATGCACTGTATCGAAAGTATATATTATGGTATCTCATTTTAATCCCTTCGTCGAGCCGAGTCATCATTGTTTCATCGCCAAAAAATGTTTTAATTTCTTATATTTAAAGGAAGATACTTGTTAAGTAATACAGTATAGCTGATGATATTGTAGAAATGCAAGAAAAAGCCTCCGATGTTGCAGATATGCAACGAAAAGACTGATGTTGCAGATATGCAACGAAAAGACTGATGTTGCAGAGAACAGAGAGATGCAACGAAAAGCTTCTGATGTTGCAACGAAAAGTCTCTGATGTTGCAACGAAAAGCCTCTGATGTTGCAACGAAAAGCCGCAACGAAAAGTTTTTGATGTTGCAGAAATGCAACTAAAGACCTCCTATAATCTTTATCTGATGTGTCTGTATATAATTGTCATTATTAAAACCTTTATTTTAAAGACAATGACATTTAAGCCAACCTTGGGGTAAATGGAGTTTAGATGGGACTGCAGTGTAGGTGAGACATCAAACCGTCGTCCAAAGTAATTTTTCCCTTTGTTTTTGCGCCCTGTAGGCAGGATAGCTCTATCGATGGGATAATTTGGACGGTTTTGGACCCATCCTAAAAGGTGTCCCATATAGGACGTTGACTATACACAAAATCTTACTCCAGTTGTGTTCAGTTTTTCGGGCAGTTGAACTTGCACAGCGCAGAAATCTTTGATTCCCATTTTGTGATGATAATAATCTTTCGTAAATTGGTCACAATCGTAAATTAAATACTTGTCACCTAATATGTACACCGTATTGCCAATTATCAAGTCTTCGGGTTCATAATATCCTCCCAGATTCTCATTGATGTGATCTTTTAAAATTTTCTGCCTTTCGATAAAAGGTGGCAGTGAATCGCAATCAAAATCGGTCGGATGACTCGAACTTTTGCTGTCACATAATTCTATTGTGCGATCAGACAGAAAATACTAGAAAAATAAATAAATATACAACAAGTTTACTAATTATCGGTTTTATCGATCATTTTTTCACCATCAGAACGCAAGGCCTAACTCCGCGACCGGCTTCGGGCTCCTTTCTCAAGCAGTAAAATCGTAACGCTTTGTTGTCGTACTCTCGAAATTTAAATTGGTCATTTTGCTGCATCACTTCCGTTCTATTTTCCAAAAAAACTCCATGCTCGGCGTTCCGTCACGTGTTTTTCCGTGTAAGGGTCTGGTGGGACCTCTTCAGCATCTCCAATAATGATTCCTTTGCTTTTATAAAAATCCTTTTAATAAAAAAAAATATTAATATATTTTTTTTTTGCTTAAAATTCAACTAAACTCTATTTCCAACATATTGCGAGAAACTCCCATTGGCTAGAGCCTGTTTGCTTGCACATTAACACAAACACTATCATATATGGTCGTTTTTCGTTCGTTTATGTTCATTTGTGTTTGTTTTTGTCCTTTTATGGTCATTTTTCGAATTATTTTATTTAGTGCATTAAACAATTGCTGGGAAAAGGCTCTAGCCAATGGGAGTTTCTCGCAATGTGTTGAAAATATAGTTTAGAAAACAACTTTTTTTTACCGTTGTCCATTCATCGCAGTTTACAATACGAATATCTCGACAGTAAAACGACACATTAATACCCACATTCAAATCTCTCCAATGATAAAACTCTCCTTGTTTATTCTTAATGATTTTTTGTCGAACTAAAAAAAAAAAAAAAAAAAAATAAAATAAATAAAATAAAAAATAAATAAAAAAAAAAAATTGAAAATATTTGTATGTAAAAACCTTTAAGATTCAGCACAGATTCACGTAGACTGTTTTTCGTGAATGGTTTCTCTTTCACTGCTATCGTATCATTTTTTAAGCAATATATAATTATCAAAGGATGAATACAATATTTCTCGTATGGTGACCCTTCAGTAATCTCCTTATGATAACCGTAAAACCGTAATGCCTAAAAAAATATTTAAAAAAATGTGAAAATTAGATATTATACGGTTTTTGGTACTTTTATATTACTTTGTCATCGTACGAGAAGACTTCCGGAATAGATCTGTTAGCTAGTTCGTGTTTCGAACATCCATAAATCAATTCTTTATTAAGTACCGTAGTTGTGGGAACAGATTTTTGGAGGCAAAAACGTCTGTTATCCAAGAACGAACTCGGTGAATTGGCTGGTCGTAGTCGAACACTGCCATCCTGAAAACGGTACGGTATTATTGCAAATAGCACATGGATATAATAATAATGTTAATGGCGGTTAATTACGCTGGATGAATCTGAGTTCAGATCGGAAATCGTCTTAATTGAAACGGAAGATGAACGGGTGCTCTTTGTAGAACTCATCATTTGAAATTTTGCTAAATTTTCCCGAGTCCTGAAGGATGGAATGAGGCAAGTCTGACACACGAATCGAAATTGGTGTAGTTTTGTTGCTAAGCAACTACTATTAAGGAATCTCGCAATATCTCGCAAAATCTCATCATTGCTAAACGAGGTTTTTCCGGGGTTTCCCCTGAATTCTGTGGATTGTGGAAGTATTTTACTACTAAATAAATAAAAAATTATTTTTTATTTTTATAGATTTAAATATAGAAATTAAAATGAGTACGGTAATGAAGTGCAAAAATAAATAAATAGAGACCGGAGAGCGAGCCGGAGAGACCGGATAATGCATACCGTATGTTTTAAATTCTTGCAGATTTTGCCAAAATCGGCCAAAAAAAGTCAAATTTGACACTTTTGTAACGGCAAATTTGGAAAACTTTTGAGAATTCTACGACATTTTCATATTTTGTGATTAAAATTCAATAAATTCAAAAAATTTTTCGAAGAAATTTTACCAAATTAAAAAAATTTGCATAAAATTTTAGCAAATTCTACAATTTTTAAATTTTATTTCATATATTTTGCTATTTTTATTGCATAAATTGGAATTTTTGATGCATATTTTATGCGCAATTAAAACGAATTTTATTTTGCATAATGACAAATCATAATTACAAGGAAATTATTACAATTTCATAATTTCTAAAATTCTGACATGAAAAAAAAAAAAAATAGAAAAAAACATTAATAATTAATTTTCGACCTAATATCATATCTTAAATTGTTTTAATATAGGATAAATGTAATCAAACGCTTCATATATTTCTGACTTCATTTTAGCACCCGTTAGAACGATTTTTCCATGCACGAAAATCGTAACTACAACCCGGGGATTGGCCATATGATAAATAAGTCCAGGAAATAATTCCGGTTCATAACTTGATATTAGTTTATGCGCCAACACGAGTCCTTCTAACCGAATATGAAACTTAACGTCACAAACCCCAACTATACTTTGGATTTTGAAATTCGAAAATTTAACTTCAAATCCTAATTTTTGTATTATCCTCGCATATCTCCTCGCCGCGATTTTCGAGTCCTCCTCACTTTTCGCACCCAAGACAGACATTTTTCCAGATTTAAAAATCTGCGCTGTCGTTCTCGGCTCCCGTATTCTCATTATCACGGCAGCGAATTTTTTTGGGTCATATTGAGCATCCTTCGCATGGCGCACTATTTTCTTTAAATCCAATTTACATCCTAAATTGGCCGTAGACACTACACTCACTATTTGCGGTATTATGCCAGGATTTGCAGATGAAGGTGTGGCAGGAGTGAGAAAGGTCATCGGATGTCCAGGTGTCGATAATGGCGTAAACATGATGTTTTGTGATGGTTGCGTCAGTAGTGATTGGGCCCCGTGTTGCGATGTGGGTGTTTTATGCCTACTGACGTGTTGAAACGTCGGTGAAGCGTGTTGATCCTGTTGCTGCGGTTGGGTTGACCGATATTGGTAAAATGAAGAAATGGGTTCGTCGGTTTGTATTTATGCATTGTACGCATTGTACGAAGCGGGAAACATAGTTTTCGTTAAATGCCGGATGTCCGGATGCGACCAAACTACGTCTTTGACATTTTCCAGTTCATTTATGTATCCTTAATAATGTCGTATGTATGAAACGTTGCGAAGTTCAAATGGATAACATTTCAAATCAGAGAATTAATAATAGCTTTTCTAAATTAACTTTTTAAATGTCTACAACATTCTGAAAGCGATAATTGAATTTTTTGAAGATCGGATGCAACTTGGGTTCTACTACTACAAACAAATAATGCTACGAATTTGTATAGTTTTGTTGGGCCAACTAATTTTACAAAATGCTTGGTGCCCAATTATTTTTTTTTTTTTTTTTTTTAAAGTTTTTACTAGAACAATTTTTTTTTTTTAAATTTCACAAAACAATTTTTTTTTAAATTTCAGAATTTTTTTATTTGAATATCAAAACATTTTTTATTTTGCTTTTCGATTGTACATAAAAAAATCATCTGCAAAAGCCATGCAAAATATGGGTTAAGAATTTTCTCCATACACAAATAATCTTTGTGCGGGCTGAATAATTGTATAAAGCTATAAAGGTAAGACTTTAAGTCATGTGATGATTCGTCTGTAGCAAGTACCTATATTAGATTTTATTGAATCTCAATATTTAGAGGTTCAGAAAGCATGATTAGGTTTGCCAGGTAAATTAATTGTACATGAGAAATATGCACATTTAAAGCCAGAAGAGGATGCTGGTCATTTGGAAAAAACTTCATTTGATTAAAAGATAAACTATTTTTTCAATTTCTTAAAAAAGGTACGGGACGCTTTTTTTTGCTTTTTTTTGCGGTATATTTTTTTGGGCGCTCTACTCTCCCCCACACATATTCCTGGACCCGAATCGCTTCAATCATTTTTAATGCTAAATGCGTCCTGTACACAGGCCAGCCCTGTACACGGGACATGAGACACTAGATCCCAGTCCCGTGTATCCAAATACCGGCCCTCTAGATGGGCCAAGATCCACCGATTGGTGAAAAAATCATTACTTTTACACTTTTTCATTTTTTTTTTTTAAAAAAAATTAATGAAAAAAGTGAAAAAGTAATGATTTTTGAAGGCGGGACACAAGCCAAGTGTCCCGTCTACAGGACGTCACCCACAAAAATCATTACTTTTTTTATTTTTTTTGAAAAAATTCTGTAGACAGGACACTTGGCTTGTGTCCCGTCTACAGGATGTCACACACAAGGCCGGACACTGTAGACGGGACGCTTTTTCCCGGACCCGACAGTGTCCCGTCTAGAGAGGGTTCACTGTATTCATTTTCCAGAATTACGGACGAGGAGTTGAAAAATTTGAAAAATGATTTTTCAACTCTGGAGCGACGCTGACTAATTCCGCGCAGCCCTGTTCAGCGCAGTACTCATTGCGCGCAGAAAATTTTCAGATGCGCGCAGTCTTTGTTATGCGTGTTTGTTGTCTATTTCGCGTACGTGTATTCCGCGCAGTTGCTATTCTGCTTGCGCGGAATTAAAGTAAATTTTTTTAATAAATGAATAATAAAAATAAATAAAAATATGTCTATTCCGCGTGGCTTTTTTTAAATAAAAATCTTTCTATTCCGCGTCTTTCTATTCTGCGCAGGAATAAATTAAATATAAAAATGTGGAAAAATATAAAAATTATAAATTGCGCGTACTTGAATTACGCGCAGCCCAATTACGCGTCATTTTAATTACGCGCAGCCCAATTACCTCTAATTTTCAAAACAGAGAAATTTTTCTGCTTTCGTAGAGGGGGAGAGAGAGAGAGAGAATTAGGTTTATAGACGTAAGCGGCGACTCGGGTTCGTAGAGGGGAACTTCGCTGCAATACTGAGTTGCTTAGCAACTCATTGTTGAAGCGAATATGGGTCTGGAGTGTCTATGTGCTCTTCCATGTTACACAATACTCTCTTGGGAATTACTACCCTTCATCAGAGTAAAACGACCCTTTGTTGACATTCCTGAGTTCATTCATAGATTTTTAATTGTTGTGGCTCGTAGTAAAAGAGACACAACAATTAAAAATCTATGAATGAATTCACGAATGTAAACAGAGGGTTGTTTTGGGAACAGTTGGAAACCATGCGGAATAGACACTGCGCGGAGTAGCAACGATAGAATAAAATAAAATAAAATATAA
>JH432179.1:0-23656 GCA_000239455.1 Strigamia maritima
CAGTGCATCCTGTCGACCAGCAAACCTTTCGTAGTAAGGAGCCGAAGTGGTCCTCGGCGACACGTGGTCCCGCCACGTACGATTACCAATACGCATTATCGGACGCAGGACTGGTATCCTGCGCACCTGTATCGACTGAGTGGATTCTCAGGCGCACCAAAACCCTAGACACCAAACAACAGCCAAAGGAATAGGCCCGATTCAAGTACGCATCGAACCGGCATCCAATCGTGACGACTAACCCAGCGCCACCATTTACATAAGTATCCGATCGGGGCTCACCCGATCTTTATATATTGTAACAGCTTTAATAAAGCATTGTGTTATCCTGTTAACCCTAACCAAGTCTCGCTTATTATTTACTGTAACCAAGGAGTCAGGTTTATTATCACATTAGAATAGTAAACCGAGTCACGACATGTTTTATCGTAAAATCGCACACCCCGCAGTACAAAAACAAAAAACCAGACCCACACATTACCACCAAACAACAATCAACTGGAGCCCCTTCCACGTAACCCCACAACCAACATAACAGCAAACACACGAACACACCAAAAACACATGCAGCCAAAAGCAAGCCCCTGACGACGACGCTGTCCACACATCCGACGCACACATCCGCATACCCGCACAAAACAACAACAAACGGCTACACACCCACATGGCCACATCACCAAACAACCAAACGACAAAAGTAAAAAAGGCAAGAGCCGAGGAAGGAGTGGACTCGGTTTTGTCTTAGCTGCTTACTTGGTGGTGTTTTTTCGATCTGATTACCTTAGATGGCCAGTAGGGATGCACCGGATCCAAATATCACCGGATTCCGGATGCCGAATTTCACCGAATTTTGAATTTATTTAAATTTCTAACGGTCGAATACTGGACTATTTCATCTGAAAATTCCGAACACCGGATTTACACCGGATCTCAAAACCGAATTTTAAAAAATTTAAAAAATTTAAAAAAAATTATAAATTAATAAAATTATTATTAACCCTCAGAAGCCTATCCTATGGGTCAATTGACACAGGCAATAGTTTTGAATACAAATTTTTTTCAAAAAATCTGAAATTTTCTGGAGCTGTTCAAAAAGTGGTTTTACACACACTCAATTTATTTGGTAATTTTCAGACTTATAAAAAAAAAGTTATTGTAAAGAGAAAATATGAGCCCCTTAAAATTTCAGTTTAAAACGTTTGCTGTTTTCACTGCATGTTTTCTCTTTAGTGAGAGCGCTTTTAAAATACAACGCCACCTATATGCAAAGTAGAGAATAAACAAAGCACATGTCGGCACATGTTCAGTTCACATTTCATATCAATTGCAATTAATTGCACTAATTGGAATTAAAATTAAGTTAATATACACAATTATTATAAATAAATAATTAAACATCTTGCATGCTGTTCAAATGATCACATTTTGACCGAGTGTCTTGATTTTTACAATCAATGACACCTAGCGTCAGTTGGTAAAACCATTGTAACCATGGTAACAGCACTAAAGCGCTTACCACGGTAAAGTTAGCACCACATTGTAGCACCACATTCGCGGCAAAGACCAGACTCAAATGATCGACAAGTGTTAATGTTAAAATGTGGCATCAGGCGAGAAATTGAACGGAATTTATGCTTTTTCGTTATAAATAACATATTAGATAATATAAATATATATTTTATTCAATTATAAATGTAATCAATTAATCTAATTTGCACTTACAAATAACCAATTCAATTTTTTTAAATTAAATTTATTATTAGCAAAGTCAACATTTTACACACATTAACATTGTGAATGAATGTAATCCTTACTGATTCAAAGCATCTTATAATTATTAGTTAAAAAAGAAATACATTTACTTCGAATCTTTAGTTTATTTAGTTACATGTTCTAATCCTAACTTGAAATTTAAAAAAAAAAAATACCGTACAGCAAATCAAATTTAAATTTAAAAAATTGATTTAATTTTGAGGCAAATTAACATACAAACCAACTAAAATTGTGAAAACATGTTTAATAATTATAGACAATTCTGAATTTCCTTGACATTGTTAAGGATCAAATTAAAAAATAATGGATTTATTTTATCCAAAAAAAATTATCTGATCAAATTAATTTTAAGCAAGCATAACATAGAAATTGGTTGAAATTTAGAATACAAGTTCCTTTAAATGTCCTTTATTAACTAAACCCTTCAATTTCTGGGCACCTCTCAAAACAAAATTTAAAAAAATAATTTATTGACTTTTGTTAAAAAAATGGTCTAATTGATTTTATTCTGATCAAACTTTATATACAATTTACTTACATTTTGGAATCCAAGTTCTTTTTAATGTCCAATTAGACCATTTTCTCATTAAAAGTCAATAAAAAAAATAATTTATTGACTTTTGTTAAAAAAATGGTCTAATTGATTTTATTCTGATCAAACTTAAAGGGACTTGTATTCCAAAATTTAAGTAAATTGTATGTAAAGTTTGATCAGAATAAAATCCAATTAGACCATTTTTTTAACGAAAAGTCATAATATTTTTTAATTTGTTTTTAGAGGTGCCCAGGAATTTAAGTGTTTAGTTAATAAAGGACATTAAAAGGGACTTGTATTCCAAAATTTAAGTAAATTGTATGTAAAGTTTGATCAGAATAAAATCAATTAGACCATTTTTTTAACAAAAGTCAATAAATTATTTTTTTAATTTTGTTTTAGAGGTGCCCAGGAATTTAAGTGTTTAGTTAATAAAGGACATTAAAAGGGACTTGTATTCCAAAATTTAAGTAAATTGTATGTAAAGTTTGATCAGAATAAAATCAATTAGACCATTTTTTTAACAAGAGTCAATAAATTATTTTTTTTTAAATTTTGTTTTTAGAGGTGCCCAGAAATTGAAGGGTTTAGTTAATAAAGGACATTTAGAGGAACTTGTATTCTAAATTTCAACCAATTTCTATGTTATGCTTGCTTAGAATTAATTTGATCAGATAATTTTTTTTGGATAAAATAAATCCATTATTTTTTAATTTGATCCTTAACAATGTCAAGGAAATTCAGAATTGTCTATAATTATTATTTAATTAAACATGTTTTCACAATTTTAGTTGATTTGTATGTTAATTTGCCTCAAAATTAAATCAATTTTTTAAATTTAAATTTGATTTGCTGTACGGTATTTTTTTTTTTAAATTTCAAGTTAGGATTAGAACATGTAACTAAATAAACTAAAGATTCGAAGTAAATGTATTTCTTTTTTAACTAATAATTATAAGATGCTTTGAATCAGTAAGGATTACATTCATTCACAATGTTAATGTGTGTAAAATGTTGACTTTGCTAATAATAAATTTAATTTAAAAAAATTGAATTGGTTATTTGTAAGTGCAAATTAGATTAATTGATTACATTTATAATTGAATAAAATATATATTTATATTATCTAATATGTTATTTATAACGGAAAAGCATAAATTCCGTTCAATTTCTCGCCTGATGCCACATTTTAACATTACCACTTGTCGATCATTTGAGTCTGGTCTTTGCCGCGAATGTGGTGCTGCAATGTGGTGCTAACTTTACTGTGGTAAAGCGGCTTCAACTCAGAGTATATAAAACATGTCAATTGACACCACTTTTAGGTCTTTGCGTTGACCCAAAATGTTAGGCGTCTGAGGGTTAAAAGACACTTTATTTATAATATTATTATTTGTATACAACTAAATTTTGACCAAATATCGAATTTTGCCTAATTTTTTTTTAAAAAAAAATAAAAAAAAAAAAAAAATACTCTAAAAAAGACAAAAATTAGGCAAAATTGGCCAATTCGATATTCGGTTGAAATTTTGAACAATTCCGAACCGGATATTCGGAACCAGAACATTGAAATTTCTAAATATCCAAATATTTTTATTTTCAGCCGGATTACCGGACACCGAATCCGAATCCGGATATCCGGTGCTTTCCTAATGGCCAGCTTACTGTACTTGGCGGGTCACGCACAGCTGGGCTGTTTTTGGGATGATACTGTACTATACTGTATAATTTATACAGGACTTTATAAAATACTTGATAATTATTGTACAGCAAACTGTGAAGAGCATATGAGCATTGACTGCAATGGTGGAGAAGATATCTTCAAGTATGAAACCGTCAAAGATTTGTTTAAAGCTCCAGAAGACGTGGAAAGCTGCTTCAAAAACCTGCGAGGTAAAATTAACTACGCATTTCGGCATTCCAGATGCTGTTCACATAAGGTTGGCCGTTATCTCTGTGATATAGACTCACCTTATGTATTTGTATTTATCTTATGATATATACATATATAAATAACAAACTTTCCACTATATATCTTTACTTTCTAGTTTTTAACTGTGCTGCTTTGCTCAACACTTAAATGCTTCACTGCATAGCTTGCATGTTTTATTGCAGTACTGTACCTATTTTTACAATCAATTTTTTTTTTCAATAAATGTTTTTTGATAAATATATGATTATTTTTAATCCCCCTTTGCAAGAGCTAGCGCACAGTAGCCCAATTGGAAATTTGTATGTATTTATCCTATTGGCGTAAAATTTAGCACATAGCTCAGAAATCCCATAATCTTGATACCAAGTAAAATTTGACAAATTTGGCTAACGAGTAAGTAGTTTTTAATTTTTAACAGTTTTATTGTAAGATAATTTACTGGTGGCGCCATTCTGTAACGAAAAATTGAAACATCACACTACGTTCTTTTAATAGACAGTTAGCGATTTCTCTTACGAGACTGAAAACGAGATTTAAAATGTCGTATCGTGTGTTTGCGATTTGTCACGAAACGTGTTACATACGACACCCAAATCGGCGGCAACATTTTTTGGCAGAACTAGACACTTTATCACAAATTACGCCTAAGTATTGGGCTTGTACAAGGTATTGAACAAGGTGTTTGACTAATAAAAAAACTAACCTGAGATATTGAAATCAACACAAATTTGGCAACATTGCAGCCGAAGCGGAGGGAAAATGGCGGCAGAAGTTCACGACAATTGTTGTATTGCATGCAGTGCGCATGCGCAAATCAAGTCATATACACGACAATTTGAGACGAGATTTTTGAAAAATCTCGACCGAGACTTTTCAAACGAGAATACATGTAACGAGGTTTTTAACAATATCTCGTTGTTTTGGCATTCTCGTAATAGACAGTTTGCGATTTCTCGTTCGAGACCAAAAATGAGATTTAAAAAAACGAAATTTTCAAAAAAATCTCGTTTTTTTAAATCTCGTTAATAAAATGTCGTATAGGTGTTTGCGGTGTGTCACGAAACATATTACATACGACATTTAAATCGGCAGCAGCAATTTTTAGCAAATCAAGACACCTTACACAAATTAAGCTTAAGTATTGGGCTTGTGGTTTGTGCAAGGTGTTTGATTGATGCAAAGATTATGTAATCGACACAACCTTGCCAAAATTGCAGCCGAAGCGGAGGGAAAATGGCGCCAGAATTTCACGACAATTGTTGTGATTGTAGGCAGTGCGCATGCGCACGTCAAGTCGTTTACTGTACACTACAATTTGATACGAGATTTTTGAAAAATCTCGACCGAGACTTTTCAAACGAGAATGAATGTGACGAGATTACGAGAAATCGCAAACTGTCTAATGAAAAAATCTCGTACGAGAAATCGCAAACTGTCTAATGAAAAAAATCTCGTACGAAAAATCGCAAACTGTCTAATTTTATCAGCGGAATGTCAGAAGTCCATAAAATAAATGTGAATCTCATTCTGCATCCACCACTTTTCTTATATTTTGTCAAATGTTATCAAATTTGTAAACAAAGGCGATTTGGGAATAAAATTATCATTTTTTATTTATTTAATGATGATTTTATTAATGAAAAATATTTTTATTACAATTTCTAGACTGGTAGGTAACTAAAATTTCCCAATACCGGTAATCAATATTCTGTTTATAATATTAATACGTGACATTTCTTTAACCTTTAAAGCCCTGAAATTTTGGAACAACGTAGAGCCCGATTAATGGTCACAATTGTGACCATTTGGAGTCTCTACTTTGAAGCGCTTTAGTGATGTTATCATGGTTTCTCCAACCAACACTAGGTGTCACCAATTGTAATAATCAATGCGGTCAAAATGTTGTTTTAAACAGCATGCAAGGTGTTTTTAATCATTTATTTATAATAACAATTGCCTATATCAACTTAATTTAAATTGAAATTAGTTTCACACTAACTCAGTTGACTATGTGTTTCAAAGATGAAGGGTTAATGCTGCGTATGGTTATTTAGTTTATATATAGGGGGCGCAATATTCTAAAAGCACTCTCACTAGAGTAAAATTTGCAGTGAAAACAACCAAAAACTTAAGCTGGGAATTTAAGGGGACCGTTTTTTCTTTTTACAATAACTTTTTTATTTTATGCCCGATTGCAATGAAATTAATTCAGAAAATGTAAATGCATATTCTTAACAGCTACTGCAAATTGCAGATTTTTTAAAAATTTTTAAAAAATTTGTATTCACAACTGCAGCTGGTCACAATTGTGGTATAGGATGGGGCTTTGAGGGTTAAAAATAAAGTTTATTTTTAATGGCAATTATACAGACACACGTCAACAAATCACAGTGCTTTCAATTATCGAAGATCTCATCAGCAGAACCATCTATCTGTCTGATGACCTGGGATTTGATAATCCATGGATTATGGATAAATCTGGGATTTGATTCAACGAGATTTAACGAGATTTCACAAGTTTTTATGGTGATTTAATGGGATTTCACAGATTATTGGTGAACATGGCTGATTTTAAGTTACGTAGTAATGGTAATTTACTAGTGCACTATTATTATGGCATTGGATTTTCTGGGGCTTATATGATCGCTGGGACTGAATCTCTATCCTGTAAAGCGCGGGCTTGTAAGAATACTCCCAGAAAGCTTTGCGCCATGAAACGGACCAATCAACCGGCTCCAAGGTGTTTTTCAATGGCGTCTTCGTGCAGTTCGTGGTTAAAAGTCAAAGTAACTAGGACACTTTTTTTATATTAAACCAATCATGTCGATGTCATATCAAATCATACTTATTTTAGTGTGATTATTTGAGATTTTTGAAAATCTCTGACCAGAGTCGAATGATAAATGAGATATGATAGCAAAGGACAATTTCAAATATAAATATTTATACCAGTGACATTACATACCAGTCAGTGCCTGCTAGTCTAGACAGACAATGTTACAACAACAAAAAAATAAAACCCAAAAAATAAAAAATAATAATAATAATAATAATAATAATAAGAAATAAAATAATTATTCCTGAAAATATTTCCCTTCTCTTAAATTTCCTGGTAGAAAATGCCAGCTGAACCCATATCTTAATAAATATGATTAGAAGTGAAGAATTTTTTGTAGCAAACAATTTTTCAACGTTGCAAAATTTCAAAACCCAATTTCCGCCCAAAACACCTATATCCTCAGTTTGAGGAATTAGCTAGTTTGCATATTATCAATAAAAACATAAAAACTTATCAACATTTTTTTTTTTATTTCTTAATTAAGCCTGATTAGTGTTTTTCACTTCACATTTGAAAATGATCCGTTGCAGCATTGCAGGCAGATTGCCACATGTAAGCTAATATTTATTTAATATGTTTTTTTTTTTGAATTTTAATTATTTATTATTATTTCATGACCAAAAAATGTATTATGACATTAAAAAAAAATTTCACAACAACAAATATTTTTTCTTAAAACTTCCTTTAATTTTAGTTTTAGATTTTATTTCACTCATATTTTAAACATTAGTCAACTCTCCCCTCAAGCAATTGACACCAGATCACGTGGCAATCATTATATGGGAACATGACGTCAAAAATGCGTCATTGTAATTTTTTGTAAATAAATTCTAGAAATTATTGGAAAATACCTCTGTCTGATTATTTGAAGGGGACCATAGTGCACCTACATAAATGCTTGGAAATAATGAACCTATTTGAGTCACGAAAAATTGCACATTTTTATGATTTTATAATACTTAATGGCTCCCTTTCTTGGACTACGTCATCAACCGAGTGTGTATCCCTCAGCCCGAAATGGTTGTATGCGTGGTGAGTTGGTTTTATTTATCTCTTTAACTCCTTGAAAAACGGTTTTAATTGACTATTTTGAGTAGGTAAAAGCAGTGGAGTAGGTTTTTTTTAGTTCTTCGTTTTGTTAGTTAATGTGTTTTATCATTTATTTCATGTTTTATTCGCGAAATGGATGTGTTGATAGGGAAGCGCCGTATTTTTTTTAAAATAACAAGGAGTGGCAGTAACAGATGGAATGTTCGTTGTTACTACACGGTACTAAATTAACCTTGAAAAGAAATTATTAAAGAAAAAGATTTTATTTTATGGAAAAACATTTCATGTAATGTTTACACGATGATTTTTAAAAGAAAAGAATTCCGTTAATGAAACTAAAACCCGAAATCCAAACAAACAACTGAATAAGGGGAAAATTTTTATCAAAACGGAAATTGGTTTTATTATTTATTTAATTTTTTAAATGTTAAGAAATGAATCTTGACACACTTTAATTTCGCAAGTATTAAAATACAAACTAGGTCATTTGAGTGCTTTCGACGACGTAATTATGAGTAAATATCGTTACAAATAACTAAAACCTGATTTCTTTTTCGTTTTAGGCGCTTCGTCATGCATAACCACTAACCAACCACACAAAATAGAAGATAACAGGATGACGGACGACGGATTAGCATCAGATTCTTCCGTTTCAACCAGAATACATGATTTCCCCAATTTTCACAACCCAAAAGTAGAATGCGACAACAATGGCAACTTAATGAAATTCGAGCGTCACCGCTTGGACTCTTATGCATCATGGCCAGCCAACGCACCGATCGAAGCAAAAAAATTAGCCAAAGCTGGATTTTTTTACACGGGAAATGAATTCACAGTCAAATGTTTCAGCTGTAAACGAACCATCGACGAATGGAATTTCGGCGACCAAGCGATCCAAAAACACACCATCTTAAGCCCAAACTGCGATTTCGTCTTAAACAAATCCGATAACGTACCTGTCTTTGCGCAGCGGGCCACATTATATACCTCAATCTCGTCCCAAGCTGAAGAATCATTACAATCGACGAATTCAACATTTCCGTCGACAAATCCGACATTTCCGTCGACAAATCCGTCATTTTCATCGACAAATTCGACATTTTCATCGATAAATTCGGCACTTCCGTCGACATCCAGACCGCAGAACCTTCGTATCCCTTTTTCGATTTCTTCAGCATCGGCCAGCGGTTCCGACCGGTCGGATGAAAAGACGTGGGAAAGTTTCGGCAACTTTTTAAGCGAAGCCGAACGGCTGAAAACATTTCGTGGATGGCCGTCGAAAGTCGTAAAACCGGAAGATCTAGCTCGAAATGGATTTTTTTATCTTAAAGACGAGGATAAAGTCCAGTGTTTTTTCTGTCGGGGAGTTGTCGGACAGTGGGAAGATGGCGACAATCCTGCTATTGAACATAGAAAACATTTTCGGAGTTGCCCGTTCATTTGCGGTTATAACGTGCGGAATATTCCGTTGCGGCGCACATCCGATGATGAAGGAATTGAAGTATTGAGGTCTCCGACTGATGAGAATTGGGGCGGGGACGTCACTGGGAAGTATAATTACGAGATGGATGTGTTTTCGAAGCCGGAAAAAGGACGGATGACTCCGTTGAAGTTGTCGCGACTCGGAATTAACGAACATACAGCGCCAAGACATCCGAATTATGCTACGTATGAAAATCGATTGAAGACGTATCAAACATGGCCGACAGCTATTCCCATGATGCCGAAAGCATTAGCTGAAGCTGGGTTTTATTATGCTGGTAAGTAAAAAAAACAACAACTAGGTTTTGGTTTGTTTTTATTGCGAATAAAGAAATCGGTAAAAACAAACCAAGTAGCGATTACAATCCCGGGATCCTGAGTTGTTTTCAGACCTAAAGTCTATTTCCAACTCATTGCGACAAACTCCCATTGGCTAGAACTTGTTTGTTTGCGCATTAATACAAATGTATGTAAATTTGACCACATATGTGTCGTTTATGGTCTTTTTATGTTCGTTTATGCCCTTTTATGGTTATTTTTCGAATTATTTTATTAAGTGGCATTAAACAATCGCTGGGAAAAGGCTCTAGTCAATGTGAGTTTCTCGCAAAGTGTTGGAAATGGCGTTTAGATGTATCGGATCGTTTGTTTATCATCCCGGTAATTTGTAGTAACTGGAGAAATGTATAATTTTTTGTAAGTGTGGGAAATTATAAATTTTTCAATCGTTATAATCCATTTCTCTTGAATATGTTGTTTTTTTTGTTTATGGGATGGCAGAAACTGTTTATGGAGAATCAAAATAATAATCGTAAACAAAGGAAGAGGGCGTTTTTTGGTTCATATCGAGCATTTCCACCATCACTTAAAACAAGAAAAACAACAAAATTAAGAGAAACAAAGGGATTTTACCGATTGAAATTAGAATTATTTTCTAAAATTGCAATTTTTATGTACAAAAAGGCTATAAATTGCATTTTTAAAATGATAATCTTATTTAATTCATCATAAATTTTTAGTAATTGAATTTACTGACTCTTCTGGCCTTCTAAATGAGCCATTAAAAGGTGGTTTCACCTCAGGTGTTCGGGGTCATTCACAACTTGCAGAGAGAGAGAGAGAATATTGCTTAATGATGCCAGCAACAACTGGCCATATAGCCATGATCTGATTTGACTGAATCTGACCTCACAAATCATAACAATTGCTCAATTTCACGTAAAAACAATTAGTTTTGCTGATTAAAGATTTGTACATTCAATTTGAGTCAGTTTGAGTTATTTGATAAAATCGATCAAACAACAATGACATTATTTTATCGATGGATTGATGTGATAAACCAGTAAATAAAACAATCTATGGCATGTTTTTGATGATATAAACAAAATCCATTTAAAAAAAATTCTAATTTATTTATATATTTATTTATTTATTTATTTTTTTAATTTTTCAGGTGTTAGTGACCACGTACGTTGTTTTTGTTGTGATGGCGGTCTGCGCAACTGGGAAGTGAACGACGATCCATGGGTCGAGCATGCGCGTTGGTTCGGAAAATGCTGTTTTCTCAATTTGATGAAGGGACACGAGTTTGTTGAAGAAGCTATGATGCGACATCCACCTATTTTACCTGTAATGAATTAATTTTTTTTTTATTAAATTATTATTTTTTTAATTTTTAATCTTTTTTTTTTTTTTTAAGGCTCAGCCCGGACCGTCATCCGAAATTCAGCTAGAAGACCCGATTTTAGTGCACATGAAATCGAGCATCGTAAAAGCAGCTATGGAGACCGGAGTTGATCAAAACATTATCCGACAAGTGATAGCGAAAAAAATTGAATTAACCGGAACGCCGTACGACGATGCTAACGCGTTAACGGAAGCGTGCATGGATTTTCCATATTGCGAAAACACTTCGAGGTATAAACACAGGCATGACCAAAACAATGGCGCCAAACACAGCGGTGATAGCGTTGATCTAACTTGAAATATTTATTTGAAATTGTAGTCAAAGTAAAGTAATTACTCCGATAAATGATAGTATGCCATCTACATCGTTTGCGTGCGAGGAGAATTTCCGCAGTAAAAGTTTGCCGGTCAAGAGTATGGATTCGTTGAAGAGTTTTACTCAGTCTGGTGGTAAAAATTATACAAAAAAATGGAATTTTGTAAAGAAAATGCCGTATATACTCGCGTATAAGTCGACCCCGACTTAAAACGGGTCAAAAACCATTGACCCGCGTATAAGTCGAATTGGAAGAAAAATACCAGGATTTGGTCCAAAAATCCTCGACTTTATACGCGAGCATATACGGTATTCACAAATCACGTCCGTTCAACGTTCAGACCACCCTATAGGTAGCCTATGGGGTGGCCTGCATGTTGAACGGACGTGATTGTAAAATTCTAAAAATAAAAAAAAAATAGTTTAGTTTCTTTAACCCGCGTATAAGTCGAATTTGGAAAAATAGGCCTAGATTTGGTCAAAAAATCCTCGACTTATACGCGAGTACATACGGTATGTTAATTTTTGTTTTTATTTTGTAGATATGTCGGTCGAGGATGAAAACAGACAATTGAAGGAGATGCGATTGTGTAAAATTTGTATGGATGAAGAAATTGGTGTTGTATTTTTGCCCTGTGGGCATTTAATTTGCTGTCCCAAATGTGCACCCAGTTTGAAGGACTGCCCGGTGTGTCGCAAGGAAATACGTGGCACAGTGCGGACGTTTCTTTCATAATAATCAGTATTCAGGATTTTAAGTCGTTTTCAGACTGGAAAAGGTTATAGGAAAAATACATTTTTTATTGTATTTAACTTCTAAACCACAGTTTAATGCAATAATTATACTCTTTTCCTGTAACCTTTACGGTTAATGAATCATATTAGAGACAAACTGTCTTATGACATTAATTGAAGGTAAAAAAAATTTTTTTTGTTTTTTTGTGAAATTCGAATTTAAACATTAGATTCTAAATAAAAATATTTTTAAAGATTTGATGTATATTATTTTTTGTAATTGCTACTCATAGCTGATTTAAAGAATTTTTGCCAATTTTATAATTGAGCGTAAATTAACGATTTACACTCTAAATTCGAATGAGAGAGAGAATTAAGTTTACAGACGCAAGCAGCAACTTAGGCCATACTGACATAACTAAATCTGACTAACCGTAAATCAAAAAAATTGGACAGGTACTTATGTCAGAAGATTTCCATTTAAACTATCCAGCAATTTGTGCACGAAACTAAGAAGTGAACTTTTTTGCATTGTACCGAAAGTATATATTGTGGTATCTTATTTTAATCCTCTGGTCGCGCTGAGTCGAAAAATCATTGTTTCGTAGCCAAAAAATGTATGCAACAATACAAAAACCCAAATGTAAATAATTTTTTTAAAATATTTTACAAGCATTTTCATTTGTTAACAATGGCACGCACATTTTTGGACTACAAAACAATGATTTTTCGACTCAGCTCAACTAGAAGATAAAAATAAGATACTACAATATATATCTTCAGTACAATATAGGTTATTAACCAATTGGAGTTTTGCGCACGAAATGATAAGAGTTCGCAGTCTACAAGTAGCTGTCGATTTACAGGATTTCGAATTTTTAGCAATTTTATAATATTTTTTTACACCTTTTAAAAAAAAACTCAACAACATTTTTTTGGGGAATATCAGTCTTGGGTGTAAGGGGAAAAAGAGGCTAAAGGGGATTAAAAGGGTAAGAATGGGCAATGGTCACTGACATGCTCAGTCAGTAGGCGGGTTCGAAAAGTCATTTAAACGAGTGTAACTACGTTTACACTCGTTTAAATTTTAATTTGCACGTTGTTTACACGAATTAATTCGTTTAAACGTCGTTCAACCGTCTAAACGGAAACGACCTATTTTCGTCGTGCAAATGCACGTGCAACGGAATTTGACGTTTAAAGTGTTGTATTTGCCGCCATCTTGAATCCTCGCTTCGAATGTAAGTAGTAACAATGTGCATGATTCTCAAAATTGTTACTATTGTTACTATTTGTAACTAATTGTTACTATCTAATGTTACTTTTTTTGTAAAAGAAAAGCAGGCAAGAATGATGTGCTTGCTTAAAAACAACTGCTCCGGACAGCTTGTTCGTTTATTACGGCAGCCATATTTGTGTGAATTATGTGTATATTCTAGTGTAAATTCCAGTGTAAATGCATATGCAACATTTTAACTCGAAAAGTCAGTCGTGCAACTTGACATTTACACTATCAGTTGCACTGGTCGTTCAGTGCAAAATCATTTTCGAACCCGCCTAGTATGTATTTACACATTTTGAGTAACCCACTGGTAAACAATAGCAAGAAAGAAGTGTAAAAAATGATGATTTTTAACCAGAGAGTACGGAATTCAATGTAAGTCCAAATCCATGTCCAAATTTTGACTCGTGATATACATTATTAGTCTTCTCCTTTCGAATATGTCGATATTACTACAATCCGTACAGCAAAGCCAATTTAAAGGATTTAAAGGTCTAGCAGTTTTAAAATTGAGCATAAATTAATCAAATTACAATCGTAAATTCTAAACCGAGTGAGATTTCGCAGTGCATCCATTTCGACAAGTTGCGCAATTAAGTCATCAGTTAGTGTCGAACAACCATCCATATGCACATCTTCGATATTAGAACAACTTAATAACATTTGTAATTGTCGGTTAGGAATAAGTCGAGAATTAGTATTACAAATACCCGGTTTTTCTAAGTTTCGGAATCGACTAATCTCTAATGAATTGTCAAAGTGTAATTCCGATTCGTCATGAAAGGACTGTGACGATCCAATATTCGGGGAAATTACCAAGCGATAATAACCTCGAGATACCGACTAAATCAGTACCAACTACGCGAGATGTGGAAGTGATAACCTAGTGTGTGAAAGCTGCATGGAAACTCAGAGGGAAAATATACACATAACTTATCAAAACATAACAATCTGCATTTATTAACAGAGCACTGACTAACAATTACTTATACAAATCTAAAGCCAGGAATAATATACTATCGAACAGAGTGTAATAATATAAATGTACGAGGGTAATCTGGAGTATGCCTAGGTCTGGAGCTCTATCTGTCATTCCTGGTTGGTCTGGATTGGTTCTAACAGGGTTGGGATGGAAGATCGATCCGACTGACGGTTGACTTTTGGCTGTATTCGTCACAAGGTTTGGGCTGACATTGCCAAGTGACAATGTGTCCCAGACAGATGATGATCGATACTCGGGCCATCTGACCAGAGTGTCGCTAACAAGACAATACGATAACATAGATACCGTAAACAAGAGTTGAGTGGGGTGTCGCGTGGGTCAAGTAACCCACTTGGCCTTCATCCTTATAGTCCGGCGCTCCGCATCGCGACTAACACGTTAATAGATAATTATCCAACCGAAAATAGAGTGGTCCCGATAACTGGCACGTCCAGATCAATAATCACCACTCTCCGATGTGTCACAACATCATGTCATCATCACTTTTGTATATTCGCGGTACATAGGCCTTCATAACATAAATGCTATGGCTCACTACGGTCTTTACGGTTGTTGCACCTGCCGGTTCGAGAGTCTTAAAAGCGTTCTGAAACCACGTCAACTAGGTAAATCTGAACATAATATCAATATATCTTTAAGGGTTATCTGGAACCAAATAGAGCTCTGCGAGCCCCTTTATAGTGGTCGCTCACTTGGTGGTCAGCCTGTGTCCAATTGAACATCAGTATGACCATCAGAGGCGGGCACTATAAGCTTAACTATGACATGCAGGGAGTTGGGCCAATCGGTACAACTTCCTGCCAGAGTCCAAGTGAACTCTGCTTGACCAGGGTCAAGGGTCATCTACACAAACTAGGAAATAGGTCGCAGGTGCAACCAATTACCCAGATACGCATGAAAAGAATAAGCGCTGTAAGGAATTCCTTACAACACATTCCCTAAATATAATCACTTTTACAAGTGATTTCCATCCAATGTATAAATAATAATGTGAAATATTATTATTTATCATAACTCAATAAATATACACTCTTTTATGAATTATTTACTTGTCAAACTGTTCTTAGTTACTTATTAAACCCAAAAGTGAGAATAATCGATAACTGTAGTTTGAATTTGGCGCGGACAAACCGTCAGCGCCATCTAGTGGCAGAATAATAAGTAGTTTCCGCTTTTGGACCGTCACAACTGAAAGGTAAAAGCTTCAATGTTAAACTTTCCAACAGGGGGCAGTAGAGATTCACATGCTTAAGATTCACACGTTCGATGTATGTAAGTGTGAGACTGAGTAACTGTTTTCTTGTGTATTCTAATGCGGTATCAACGTGAAGAGACAGAGATGGATGAATGTCAAAATTGTGCGATTTTGGAAATATTTTCGTGGCAATGAGCACATCATCTTCTAATAACTTCAATCCATTATAGTCTGGTAGAGAATACGTAAATTGACGAGAAATAGATAGATAGATAGAATTGAGTTTATAGACGCAAGCGGCGACTTAAGCCATACACGTCTTTGAATCTGACATAATGAAACTGAGATACTAATACTCACCAATATAAATCTGACACAGACAAACACATTTGACCATTGATAAACACTACATTCGTACATTCCATTGCAGAATGGAATGCAGCATTATTTTATCAAAAAATTGGTCAAAAACAGAGACAAAAGCCACAGAAGAGAAAGCGGAGCAAAAAAAAGAGATAGATAACCAGAGGACCCATTAGCACCACCATAATAGTAGAAGGGGAAGTAGCGAAACTCCTAAGCCCCACCCCTTTCTCAGGTCACGACATGGGTTCCAAAAAAGCTCCAATCTACAAATATGCCATGATAATCAAGTAATATCTATGTGGTAAAACAAAAATAAAGATTCAATGTTTCAATATTATTAAAAATCTTTAGTTATAGCTATCTAGTTATTTTCTTATCAATACTTGAAATCTCAACACTGTGTTGGTTAACGAATTTGCTCCATGTTATTGCGGTGAAAACGTGCAACTGGCGCTGTTGTCACTTTGGCTCTAATTTGTAACAAATTTGATTGGACGATTTTCAAATACTGACTGTTCCACCAATCAGGCCAAGGAAGGAGCCAAAAAGCGACCAAAAAGATAGTAGCGCCACTGCAATGTGGTATAACACCTGAACTAAGGAGTTTCGCTACTTCCCCTTCTACTATTATGGCACCACTACAGCGGAAAAACAAAATGCTGCAGCAGAGAACCCAGGGGAGGCCACGAGGAGGCTGGGCTTGGAAGTTTTTTCCCTATCGACGAGAAATAAATTCGTTTTTTAACAGTTGGAACAATTCTTTTGCCGAATCATAGTATTTCATTACTTTGAGACGGGGTAAATTTTTTAAAAGTTTTAAGCAACCTCTTGGTGTTACATTTGTTAAGATAATGTCCAAATATTCAATTTTTTTTGGCTTAATGAAAAAATTCCTTTGTTGGTTACATTTGAACAGACACTAATATTGAGATTTTGTAATTTCGGACAATGTGCAGCGATTGCAGTTACAACTTTGCTCGAACACGTTTGGACTTAATAGCATTAATGTTTTCTATGACTAAATTTCTAAGATTTGTGCAAACGGAGGCGATTTGATAAAAAATTGCAACCACAGGCAGATCAAACAGCAGCAAATGATTTAATTCTTTTGTGCCAGAATGAATAAAAGTATTGGAATGCAAATGGCGATTCATGCGCTTAAATATACGTCGCTGATTAATGTCATTCTGCAGAAAAAGCAAGATGTCAGTAATGAGACAGTTCGGAAGACTCAATAAAGAAGAATGAATTGTTTCGTAATGACTAGTTTGGAAACATAATTTTATGTAAGGCATCGTAAAACGAAAATAAAGAGGACGTTTATGAAGCCAATACTGAAATCGGAATCGGATCTTTCATACAACGAATGAATGATGAAATTTTGTAAAGTTTTAAGCCTTTCAATAGCCTTTTAACCTATCGCCAGAGAGCGCGACCGACCGCGCTCTGCGCATGCGCAGTTACGTCAGAAGTCTGAAATTTCAACGTGATGGGATTTTTGCCATTTTCCCATTTATTGTCTGATTTTAATGCGGATTTTTGCAATACTCATCGGAATTAGGTAGTTTTCATCAAATTACTTGAATTTATGTAAAAAAAAATATATTTTTAATAAGTTATTTTTAAGTTTTGACCGATTTCCTAATTCACTGAGAATTAAAGGTTTTAGGGATTAAAAATTTGATGGTTGAATAATTTTTTGCCAATCACAAGAAATGAATAGTTGATTTAAAGGATTCCGAATTTTAATTTTTAGCAATTTTATAAATATTTTTTACATCTTTATAGAAAAAAAAAAAAAACATTTTTGGGGGAATCAGTTTTGGGCGTAAGGGGAGAAGAGACGAAAGGGTAAGAATGGGCAATGGTCACTGAGCATGTTCAGTCAATTTACATTTTACACATTTTGAATAACCCACTGGTAAACAATGACAAGAAAGAAGTGTAAAAAATGATGATTTTTAAATTATTAAGCTTTTTTAACTGTAGAAATATAGGAGTTATTTCATAATGACTATTTTGTCCTATGACGAAAACTCCTATTCTTTCTATAAAAAAAATGCAAAAAATTGCAAAAAAAAAAATGCAAAAAAAAAATGCAAAAAAAAAAAAAATGTACAATTTATATTTTATTAATGGAAAATTTTAATTTTCAAAAATAAGTGTTATATGGTTACTTTTAGACTGGAATATTCGGTGCGAGTAGAGAATTCAACATAAGACCAAATCCACATCCAAGTTTCGACTCGTGACATACAATCTTATTTTTCTCTCTGCGTCTTTGTCGATATTAAAACATCCTGTGCAGCAAAGCCAATTTAAAGGATTTTGAATCTCTAGCAATTTTATAATTGAGCAAAAATTAATCGTATCACAAGCGTCAATCGTAAATCGAGTGAGATTTCGCAGTGCATCCATTTTGACAAGTTGCGTAATTAAGTCATCAGTTAGCGTCGGACAACAATACAACTGCACATCTTCGATATTTGAAGAACTTAATAACATTTGTAATTGTCGTATAGGAATAGAAGAAGAAATAGAACGCCAAATATTCAGTTTTTCTAAGTTTCGGAATCGACTAATGTCCAATGAATTGTCTAAGTGTAATTCCGACTCGTCATGAAACGACTGAAACGTACAATGCATCAATGTTAAACTTTCCAACAGGGGACAGTAGAGATCTACGAGCTTAAGATTGACACGTGCGATGAATCCTAGTGTGAGACTGAGTAACCTTTCCCTTGTGTTGCGTAATGCGGTATCAACGTGAAGCGACGACGCTAAATCAACGATAAACTTGCGTAAATTTGGAAATATTTTGCTGATAGTGAGCAAATCATCGTCTAATAATTTCAATCCATGATATTCCGTTAGAGAATAAGTCAATCGATGGGAAATAAATTCGTTTTTAACAGTTGGAACAATTCTTTTGTCGGATCGTAGTATTTCATTACTTTGAGACCAGGTAGATTTTTTAAAAGTTTCAAGTATCCTTCTGGTGTTACATTTGTCGAGAAAATGTCCAAATATTCCATTTTTTCTTGGCGTAATGAAAGAACTCCGCTATCGGTTACATTTGGGCAGCAACGAATATTGAGATGTTGTAATTTCGGACAATGTGCAGCGATCGCAGTTACAACTTCGCTCGAACACCACTTGTTAAAAGTGAAATTAATGTGTTGAATTTGCGGTAAATGGTTAATAATCTCCATTATGCATTTGGATTCAATTGTATTATTGTTTTCTATGACCAATTTTGAAAGATTTATGCAAACGGAGGCGATTTTATGAAAAATTTCATCTAGAGGTTGATCAAACAGATGCAAATGATTTAATGCTTTTGTGCCAGAGTGAATAAAGGTATTGGAATGCAAATGATGATTCCGGAGGTTCAATTTATGTCGCTCATTAATATCATTCTGCAGAAAAAGCAAGATGGCGTTAATGAGACAGTTTGGAAGACTCGATAAAGAAGAATGAATTGTATCGTAATATCTAGCTATTGTTTGGAAACACAATGTTATCAGACTCGGTGCTGATTTCAAGTACGGCATCGTGAAAAGAAAGTTCCAGTTATGTAGTTATCATTGTGCAAATGCAGAGTTATGTAGGGAAATAAGGAGGACGTTTATGAAGTCAATGCTGATTGGCGGAAATCGGATCTTTCATGGGTAGAACCAAGGACTACAATCTAATGGACAAGAAACTCAATGCTGTGGGGCGATTCTATGTCTGACCAACTCCCACAATCCTTTGCGCCATAAATTGGTACGCCACCTTATGGTGAAAACATGTAACATTAATAGTTTATTGACAGAACTAATTAATTGATAAACAGTAAATATATGCAAGTCCTTGTTATATGTTTGCAAATTGCAGCATAATTCTACTTTTACTGCTGATTTCACTTTAAAAATTAAAATCATAAAAAAACTTTAAAAACTTTTAAAAAAAATAAACAAACTTTGGTTTATGTTCAAGTATTTTTGTCTGGTTTCTCCATTCAAAATGTATTAAAAACTACACTTTTGAATCGTTAATGCAGACTTATCAGAAGATACCATATTATTGTGTTGTATACCAGTACAAAATATGGTTTTTAATTAATCAAACAAAATTAGTTTCATTATTTTTTAAATAATTTTTCATTCAAAAAAACATTGCCAAAGATCAACGTGCGATCAACACGTGAAAACCACGTATTGTTGCTTCGGAAGTAAAAAATAATACAAAAGACATTGTATTACATTTTAAACTATACCAGTACAACAATAACATATAAACAAACAAAATGATCATTTACTTGTATTTTTTCGAAGCTTTATATTCTTGTTTGGAACTGCACAAGTTTTGGATCGCTCGAGGCATGTTAGATAGGAAAAATGAAGATGGCTGCCACCTAAATGTGAAATCACACCCCTGACCAACGCGCTAAGGATTGTGGGAGTCGGTCAGACATAGAATCGCCCCACAGCATTGAGTTTCTTGTCCATTAGATTGTAGTCCTTGGTGGCGTTGTATTTTAAAAGCGCTTTCACTAAAGAGAAAAAAATGCAGTGAAAACAGCAAACGTTTTAAGCTGAGATTTTAAGGGCCTCATATTTTCTCTTTACAATAACTTTTTTTTATAAGTCTGAAAATTATAAAATAAATTGAGTGCACGTAAGTAAAACCACTTTTTGAACAGCTCTGGATAATTTTAGAATTTTTGAAAAAATTTTGAAAAAAATTTGTATTCAGAACTATTGCCTGTGTCAATTGTCCCATAGGATAGGCTTCTGAGGGTTAATTTGTACAAATGTGGAAGAAGAAAAAAATAGTTTGAAGATAATTCTGTTAATTTCTTGTTACTGTGACAGTTTCCGGCAGCCATAAAAAAACCAAAACAAACAATAACATGTAGAATGATTTATTGATAATAAAAATAACTATTCTAAACGTACACATTTATTTTTTTTGTGTTTTTTTAATTTCATAGCTTTGTTATTGCAAAAGAAAAACTTTACGATTTTCAGTATGTTTTTATTATCATTATTATTCATTTCAAGCATAATAAACGCTTATCATCCATTGATTCGAATGGTCTATTCCATGAACTTTGATTCGAGGGTGGAAAAATATATCACATTTTCCTCTATACACTCATATCACCATGCACGCACGACTCGTCTCGTTTCTTCTTCTCTCGTTTCTAATTAATTGTTGCGCAACCACTTGGCCATATTTGCATGTTTTAACACCTAAAGAATCTTCTAATGATCAAGAAACAGCTGTTAAGGATCTTTTAAACCGCCTGTTGAAGGAAAGAGCGAATGAATTTGAGGTTTCCATCGACCCGAACTTGGGTCCGGCTGACCGTGACACTTATCGATTAGAAAACAAAGGTCAAGAACAAAAGATTGCGGTCACTGGGAATACTGGTGTCGCTGCATCGTTGGGAATCCAAAATTATCTCAAGTATTGGGCTGGTTGTCACATTTCGTGGTCCGGTTCGCAGCTTAATTTACCAACACCGCTGCCAAGAATTGACACACCGATTCAGGTAATAAAGTATGAAATAAATATATAAGGAAATGTTTATTAGTTTATTAGAGAGAAAAATTAATAATGCAAAACCAAAAAAAATAATTGTTTTTAAAAATGAAATTAAATATAAAAATTGTGGGGGAAAAATTGTTTAAAGTATTTTTGGAGCCTCAATTGTACAGTATACTAATATTTCATTCATGGATAAGGATTTTTTTGAACTTAGTGCAGCCCCTTTGCAGATATCTAGCTACTCCTTTGAACACACAAATGAACACCCTCTTAGCTTTCCTGCATTGTTTTAGTAAATCGCAGTTCAACCATAGTGTAAGAAGGAATAGTGGTGATACTCTGCTAATCCCCTAATTAGCAGAGGATTACCCACATTCTGTCACGGTGGCGCTGCTGTTGGTAGAGAGACTAGAATCAAAGCACAGTGAATACGAAGCAGAGACTACATAAGTTTTAAAACAGTATCTAATAGTTATTTTATTGTAAGTAATTTTTCTATTTTATTCTATTCTATTTTAAAACACTTGGTAATTTTAAATTAATATTTTAAAATGGGATTTTATTATTTCAGCCACAATTTTGATGAATTTTTTACAATTTTCTGTGAATTTAAAAGTAAAAGCAAACAAATTTTAATAACTAAATTAAAAATAAATTTTAATACCCTATGAAGTGTATGAATTTCTTACACTATGGTAGAGCGTTCTTTTCCCGACTTTTTCATTTCCCAGGAATTGGGAAAGGAAATGTAAAGCTTCTCAGGAATTTCCGGGAATTCCCAGAGCAAAAAAAAATCAGAATCCCAACATTTTGACTGAAATTCATTGAATTTTTCAATTTACACTGGAATTTTAACCAAAATTCATTAAATTTTATTAAATTAAATTGGAATTTTTACAGAAATTTAATGAAATTTCCAGTTTCAAATGGAACTATACTGTCTAAGATATATTTTTAATTTTTTTCTTCTAGTATTCTTATTTCACCTTCAGATCAGCACCAATTTAAAAGCAGCTAAAAATTGGTTTAATATGCATGCCTAAAAAAATTATTTTACTCTATAAATTATATTTTTGTACTTAAAATTCAGATTTTCTTCTCAAAAATGAATTTATGTGTGCATCTGAAGGTGAAATAGGAATGTTAGAAAAAAGAAAATTTTAGTTTTTGGATAAAAGATGTATCTTAAGCATTATAATTCCATTTTAAATTGTAAATTTCGGTAAAAATAACTTTTTACGTATGAATTTTGCTAATTATACCTTTTTAAATATAAATTTTGGTAAAAATACAATTTAAAATACAAAAATTCAATGAATTTAAGTCAAAATACCTTTTTAAATTGGAAAACTCAACTTGGGTTGGTAAAAATACCATTTTAAATTACAAAATTCAAATGAAAATCAATAGGTGCGTTCAATTTGATTTAGATAAATTAACTTAGTTGACTTAACTGCTAAGTTGACTTAAACTCATTATATGTGATGTTTTGGACGTCATAGTTAAGGCAAATGACTCGCTTAAGGTAATTAATCTCACTTAAATTGCGTCCAATATTGCCTGAATAAAATTCTTAAGTGTGTAGTTGACTTAAAGTGACAGGATATGATGTATTTGATGTTATATTCATCTAAAACCTCCTACTTTAGACATCTTAACTTAGAAAACAACACGAGAACACATTGAAATAAAGTTGAAAATCAATGGCTTTAATGTTCTCATAACTACCGTACTTGGTAAAAAACAAACAGCCCAGACTCCATTGGAGCCTAGACCGGGACTTGAACCCAGATCCCCCAATTGCCGGTTGGGTGCTTTACCATTAAGCTACCTGGGACTCCAGGACTCCAGGACTTAGAACTACTGCATACAGTAGTTCTAAGTTTCCCCACTAGGGGTTACTTGCCATTGTGATTTATTGTC
>JH432179.1:49317-61076 GCA_000239455.1 Strigamia maritima
TATCTTATTTCTTCTTTTTTTTTTTTTGCATTTTACTAATTTCACAAATCCTGTGCCGATTTTTGAATCCGATCCACAATTTTATCTCAAATTTGTTTCGCATTAACGCGGGAATGCCAGAAAAAAAGATCCGGCCTGACATCTAGTGACGCCGCATGGTATCCCTCGGCACCGTGCAGCTGGTAACCATATCGGCACTTATTAAATGTTGTACATCAGACAAGATAACCGCGGTTAATCAATATGGAAAAAAGTCTCGTGATGATAATATTAAGTTTTGCATTTTGTCATCTGCTACGAGGATAAAACTGGGAAGTGTCATGTCGTTTCTACTCGGCACTTTATTTCACTCGGTGCAAGAAACTCTCATCAAATTGTTCGGTCAGTTGCGGGACGTTATTTACAAATTTGTCATTTTCTTTCTCACATCGAGCGCTATTTTATGGCTATCGGTGTTTATGTATGCGTGTTTCTATTATGCATACATGCCGTCGGTGTCTCACGTGAAACCAGTTTATTTTCAATTCGAGTAAGTTGATGAATTGTGTGAAATTTGAGTGACATTTGATTAATTTATGTTTTTTTGATTTATTATTACAGGACTTGTGCGCATGGATCGGGGTCCTGCAGTTACCCAATAGCTAATGTTAGTTTAATGAGAAAAGGATATGAGCAAGTAAAGAGTTTTTTTTATTATTATTTAGGTCATTTTTTGGACTTTGAGATGTGTGAAATTCATGTTATTTTTTTTTTTTTTTTTTTTTTTTTAGTTTTTAATTCGGGGACAGAGATATAAGGTTTATTTAGATTTGGAAATGCCAGAATCTCCGATTAATAAGGAATTAGGTTGGAAAATTTATTTGTTTTTTGTTTATTTTTTGTTTATTTTTTTGGTTGATTTTTCGAGGTGAAATCGAATTTTTCGAGGTGAAATCGAATTTTTCGAGGCAAAATCGAATTTTTCGAGGCAAAATCGAATTTTTCGAGGCAAAATCGAATTTTTCGAGGCAAAATCGAATTTTTCGAGGCAAAATCGAATTTTTCGAGGCAAAATCGAATTTTTCGAGGCAAAATCGAATTATTCTTGACAAAAATGACATACAATAGGACAATTATATCATGCATCTAAGGCAACCCCCAGCTACACAAAAAAAAAAAACTAAATCATTTTAATTTCCAGATGAGACCTTCAGTTGAAGCTAGTCTAACGATCCAAAACCAAAAAATAGAATTTTACACAGCAACACTCAGAATATTTGCTCATTTCTCAGGAATCAGGTTGTAAATACTTAATATACATATATATATATATATATATATAATCAGCAAAAACGAATTAAACTAACTTTGTAACAATACATTCCATTAAAAAACAGATATCTAATGTTTCATTGGCCAATCAGTTCAGCTTTCATCGGCATCGGAACAAATTTATTTTTCCTCACCATCATCGGCCTTCTTTCGTGGTACCGCTACATGTCAACCAGCGAAAACACACAAGTTGTAGTGCGCGTTGGATTCGGAGACAAAAATGACATCGATGAACGAAGGAAACAAGCGAAACAAACTTTAATCAGAGAACAACAAAGTAAATTCATTAAATTATGCAAAAATATTTATTATTTAATTATTTAATTATTTTAATTATTTTTATTTTTTTTTTTAATTTTTCATGTAGGACAGTCAACAGTTCGTGAAAGTGGCAAGCGAAGTAGATCCAGATCAAGTTCTCCGATGCCGTCTCAAAGGAGAACACAATCTTTAGAACAGTTAACGTCGAAAGTTGAATTTCGGACGGAACCGGTTGAAAATTTAGGTCATGTACAAAAGGAAGTGGAAAAATCTGATTTAGAAGGTTTTTTTGATTCATGAAATTTGATTATCGAAAATTTTGGATTTTTGATAATTTTATTTGTTTATTTAAATTTTTTTTTTTTTTTAGAACCACAAGAATTGAAGATGAGTGACGAAGAACTGAAAAAAGATTTATGATCTAGCTCAAAATAATATATTTCTATGAAATAATTTTTTATTGTACAAATTTAATTTTCTCCCATTCAAAGAAAATCGCCCAAGTTCGATTTTTTAAAATTCATCTATTTTTGATGAAAAAAGAAAAATGTATATAAGCAGTTGAAATTTTTTTATAATTTCTTAAAAATTGGGAGATTTAGTAAAAAACTAAAAGTTGAAGTAAATCTTCTAATGTAAAAAAATGTGTTACTTTCCAAATCTCAAATATCGATATGCCAGAAATTTCGAACATGCTGACAATTTGGAGACTTAAAAATTTAAAAATTTAGAAAAAATTTAGAAAAACTAAAATATTTAGAGGACAGCACTAACATTCGAATGCTACTCGATAGGTTAGGCTGTCCGACGTGACATGCATATGGTGCTTAATAAACGTTTAACTACCATCGATGCAGCTGTGATTCGACGAATCCGATGTCACAGTAGGCTAGTTCGAAAATGATTTTGCACTTAACGACTAGTGTAACTGATAGTGTAAATGTTAAGTTGCACGACTGACTTTTCGAGTTAAAATGTTGCATACGCATTTACACTGGAATTTACACAGAATCCACTCAAACATGGCTGCTGTAATAAACAAACAAGCCGTACTTGAGGAATGGAGCAGATGTTTCTCAGCAAGCACATCATTCTTGCCTGCTTTTCTTTTACAACAAAAGTAACATTAGGTAGTAACAATTCTGAGAATCATGCAGATAGTTACTACTTACATTCGAAGCGCAGGTTCAAGATAACACTTTAAATGTCAAATTTCGTTGCACGTGTATTTGCACAATGAAAATGGGACGTTTCCGTTTAACAGGGTTAAACGACATTTACACGAATTAATTCGTTAAAATGATGTGCAAATTGACATTTAAACGAGTATAAACGTGGTTACACTCGTTTAAATGTCTTTTCGAACCGCCTAGTGTTTCTTGATTCGTTTTATCTGGCATGCGGGATAAATTCGTAGTGGTGTAGTGAGTAGTGGTCGTCAGTGCGGGAACCATACTGTGGTAAATGGTTATCCGTCACAAAATGATGCTCGCTCCAATGGACCAATAAAAAATCTGATGTCGTAGACTCCTTCACGAGTAAAATATAGTTTCAGACTGGGTTCTCACTTGTGTTCACACTAAACTCCGTTTCCAAAACATTGCGAGAAACTCCCATTGGTTGGAGCCTGTTTGCTTGCACATTAATACAAAAACCACCAAAAACTACCATATATGGTCATTTTTATGATCGTTTATGTTCGTTTATGTTTGTTTATCTTCGTTTATCTTCGTTTATGCCCTTTTGTGGTCATTTTCCGAATTATTTTTTTAAGTGCATTAAAAAATTGCTGGGAAAAGGCTCTAGCCAATGGGAGTTTCTGCAACGTTTTGGAAACTGAGTTTAGTACTACAGTAACAGTAAAATAATAGAACAAAACAAAATCTAGTATATTTCTATAAATTTTACAATTTTTATCATCTTGCGTATTGGAGATTCTTAAGTTTCTTAAGAGCTAAACACCAGTTATAGTAATGTTCTCTTTTGTATCCTCAAAGGCAAAGTAAGAAAGCTTGTTTAAACTTTCAAAATCATCTCACCAACAGTCAAAACAGTTATCACACATTTTCATTGTCTCAAAGTTACGAGACATTTTGTAGTCTTCAATTTGTAAGGGCTGGCACTTTTGCGGTTAAATTTCTTTTGTGGGTTTGGGTTCTTCGTCTTTTGATGTTCTTCGGTAGACTAAATATGTGTGGAGGTACTGCAGGACAAGGATAAAAATGAGGATAAAAATCTGTTTGCAGTTATCTTGGATTAAGTCGACGAGATGAGAAAGATCAAATAATCGGACGTTTGATGGCAGTTCAGAATTTCTCTGCTAAAGAAATGAAATTAGTTTAGAACTTAGGGATTCCGATCAACAGACTTCCTGTGGCAATAGATCGATAAGCACTATGGATGAGCAGGGTTGACCAAAATACACATATTTTATAATTGAAATACGTATTTCAAAATGACATTTTTCTTCTTATTTGTATTTTGAACCTGATAGTATTTTGGTGTTTTGGTCAACCCTGTGGATGAGTCATCAATAGATGTGTTGATCCAGTGTCGGTCTTATGGTTAGTTCACATTGAACGTAACGTGAGGTAACGTAACGTAACTTACGAAAATTTAACGTAACTTACGAAAATTTAACGTAACTTACGACAATTTAACGTAACTTACGAAAATTTAACGTAATTTTCGAAAATTTAACGTAACTTTCGAAAATTTAACGTAACTTACGAAAATTTAACGTAACTTACAAAAATTTAACGTAATTTTCGAAAATTTAACGTAACTTAAGAAAATTTAACGTAACTTAAGAAAATTTAACGTAACTTACGAAAGTTTAACGTAACTTAGGAAAGTTTAACGTAACTTAGGAAAATTTAACGTAACTTAGGAAAATTTAACGTAACTTAGGAAAATTTAACGTAACTTAGGAAAATTTAACGTAACTTAGGAAAATTTAACGTAACTTAGGAAAATTTAACGTAATTTTCGAAAATTTAACGTAACTTTCGAAAATTTAACGTAACTTAAGGAAAGTAACGTAGGGTTTTGTTCACACTGTTTGTAGACAGTAAATGTAAACCAACCAATCACGCAATTTTTTATTCCATTTTGTTTTTAAGCGAAAAGCAGCTGCCTTTCCATTGGTTACCGTAAAAGTTACGTTACTTCTTACTTCAAAATCAATTTTGAAGTAGGAACTTAAGTTCACATCTGTGAATTTGGTATCATACATAAAAATAGCTCGTAACAGCAGGCGGAAATAAAAGTCTTTCATGTTTCTGCATGTCAGAATTCGTAAAAAAATAATCTTGAAACTTGTGCCAGCAACTTTTTCCAGCTCACAGACTCTCTTCAGGAGCTACTCAACTATTTAGACACCTATAATTTTAAAAAAATATTAATTAATTTACTTTCATAGATATATTTCATTCTTTTCTTACATTTTTTTAAATATCTTTTCTAAACACTAAATTTGGATACTTTTCTTTTTGCTACTGCCATTAAACATTGTTTTTATTTAATTTTTGTGAGTTTCACCAGCTGTTTCATTGTTGATGAACAACAAAGTTTTGTGTCGCCACCTTTAGATAGGTTAGTTCATATTATTATTCCTTACAAAATTTTTATTTATTTAAATTTTACATTTTTTTTTAAACTTTTTTTCTTCTTTTATTCTTTGGTGATTCTTCGGTGTACAAAAGCCAAACTCCCATTGAAGAATTAGCCAAAGCATTTCCTATTAATGCACCAATTGAACATGGAATTGGCCAAACCTAATTTACATTAAAATAAAAAATTATGAAATAAATATTTATAAATGAATAATTAAATTACCTGCCAAGGTCTATCCCAATCTAAGGGTATAACTAAAGCACCAATCCAAGACCCTAAAACAGTCATTGCACATATCCTTTGAAGGTACAATTCCAACATTGATGTTCTCCTAACAGTATTTAATAGATTTTAGAAAAATATTCTTCGTTGTTGACATAAAATCATAAATTTGTGCCGGAGTATCATTTTGGTGGAACCTCCAATTAATACTTGCAAAATTTCGGTAATTCCATTTTTTCCGTCCACAGTCTCTCTCTCTCCCACAAATTTATGATCTTACGGTTAGTTCACATTGAACGTAAATTTAACGTAACTTAAGGAAAGTAACGTATGGGTTTGTTCACATTTGTTTGTAAACTCTATTTAACAATTCGTGCATGAAACTCCCATTTGCTAATGGCCTATGCATTGTACTGAAAGTATATATTGTGGTATCTTATTTTAATCCTCTAGTTGAGCCGAGTCGAAAAATCATCGCTTCGTAGTTAAAAATTGTGCGTGACATTGTTAACAAACGAAAACGTTTGTAAAACATTTAAAAAAATTATTTACATTTTTTCATTGACATTTTTGTAATATTGCGCACATTTTTTGGCTACGAAACAAAGATTTTTCAACTCAGCTTGACTAGAGGATTAAAATAAGATACCACAATATATACTTTCAGTACAACGCAAAAAAGTTCACTTCTCAGTTTCATGCACCAATTCTTGGATAGAGATTAGACAGTAAATGTAAACCGACCAATCACACAATTTCTCATTCCATCTTGTTTTTCATGCGAGTAGCAGCTGTCTTCTCATTGGTTGCTGTAAATTCTTAAGTTACGTTACTTCCTACGTCAAAATAAATTTTGATGCCGGAACTCAAGTTTACGTCTGTGATTTTAAACCCACAATGCATTTCCATCTTGCGTTACGTTACGGAGTGGTGTGAACACCAATGTGAACTAACCATTAGGGTTTATCTCACCCCGATCCTAAAAATACTCGGTGCCAGATACTCAAATCGGAACCAAGGTTGAGACATAGTGGTAACACTGTCAAAACTGTAATTAACAATGAGAAATGAAATGTCTCCATTGCTGAACTACAAAAACAAATAAAGAAAAATTGAATCAAACCCTAAAAAAAAAAAAATTGAAATTGTTTTTGTATGTTATACTCACTTCACAAATGGAGCGCCATACAAAACAGTGAAAACATGATATAAAACAACACCTACAGTAAATATCATCAAGTTTTGAAGTAATAATACAATCTGAAACAAACAAATTTATAAATTAAACATTGTATAATTATTCTAAAATTTTTATTTATGATACTTTTCTTTTGATTGATGTTTTTCCTGTTTTAGTATTCTGCAATTTTGGAATATTTGGACGTATAAAATAAAGAAATATTTGCACAGAAGCAATGATTAAGCATATTTTCTCAATAGTTGCAACAGAATTGATTATTAGGATTTTTCCATAGATTGGAGGAATCAAAATGATGAAATTAAGAGCTGAGATCGAAAAACAGTTGACTGCAAATATCCTAGCGGCTGTTGATGGAAGTCCTGTTTCCACGACTGGCTCCTGTACCGACATTGCAATGTCATTAAGAAACTGTATCTTCTCATTGACGGGTATATATAATAGCCATTGTGATCGATGATTTAAAAATATGTAGTGTGCTCGGTAATGTGTACATCATAAGCGGCCATTAAGGTGAAGAGAATGATTTGGTGGTGGCGCCATCTTGAGGCAAATTTTAGATAACCGCTGCTTCATGCTCATACTTCCGAGTCATATTTACTTATGAAATTATTTATTTGTTATTTTAATATTTAGTTTGGCGAGTTAAAAATTTTATAGAAAATATTTTTAATATAAAATTTTTATTTTGTAACATAGGGCACGATGCAGGTTTTTGATGTGGTTTTTTTTTTCATCGTGCAAGATGGCGAAGGAATGGCGGTAAATTCGGGTAAGTTTGTCTCATAAAAAATGAATGTGCTCAAGTCCAGCATAGAAATAATTTAAATTGATTTAGTGATCTGAAATTACTCGCAGACATCATGTGACTGTTCCATAAATCACTTGTTATAATTAATTGTAAGAAGTTGTGACTTGAAATGCTCAAATATGCTAATTTAATGTCAATTTGGATGATCCCAGAACTTGTAAATTTGCTTCACCTACTTAATTCACTTAATTCAGCCATTATTAGACTCCTTGGTTTGTTTTAATTTGCATGTAATCCCTCTCTTTTGATGTCTTGCCAAAACAGTAATGATTATATTCGATGTTAAATTTTACATTTTAATGTTGATTTTGCTTGCTTTAATCATTTTTTGTTTTTATTTTTTTCAGACTAAAATTTGATATTTTCTGACTTTATATGTGGCTATGTTTACTAAATATGTGATAACTGATGACTCCAGAGAAGGATAGCATCAAATCTGCTTCATGACAACATGACAACATAAGAAAATGACAAACAAATCTTTCCAGCAACAGTGATGATTAATCCAGGTACTGTAAATCTCTATTGTATACGTACATTATATTGGATATTAAAGGTTTTACGACATCACAGTTTTTATTGGTTCATTGGTCCATTGTTCCATGAATCAAACATAATTTTTCAGACGGCAATATAAAAAAAGTGAGAGATAAAAGCGAGACCAAATCGAGAATTCGCGCGATTGTTACCAGTTGTGAGTGAACCCTATGGGGAATACCAACTGTGATGTCAGAAACAGCGCCCTTCCAGCAGCGGTCAACAATAGTTGCATTTGAAAATGAAAACCAACCTGGTTTTAGAAAAGTTGGTTTTAGCCTGGTTTTTAAGCAATTTTCGAATGACCTGCTTTTACTTTGGTTCTAACTAAATTCTAGCTTCAACTTAGCTGAGGGTTTTGGTTAAACCAAGTCAAAATCAAAATCAAAATTAAAATTAAAATTAAAATCAAAAATTAGATTCAGCTGAGAAATTGTCTTGGCTAATATATTCCATGAGAATCCAGCTAGAAAGGTTTGTGAAAATAAAGACAAACTATTTTGACGGACATCAGCAAACATCGTGGCCGACTTAGATGGATGCTCTAAGTCGGCCACAGTGTTCGCTGATGTCTGTTTGTCATTATTTTTCGCAACTCTTACCTATTTTTATGCCAATTTCTCATGGAATCGTTAGGATGTTGTTAAATGACGTCCCCACCTACAAAATTTGCAGGTTTTATTTGCTAAAACCTCAGTTTGGAGTGAGAAACATCATATCGTGTCCAAGATGGCTGCTACAGAATGCTGCTAAAACCCTGATAACCAATAACCAGGTTTAAAACGACCAACTGGAGGTCATTTTGGTTTAAGGAGTTTTTGAGGGTCTAAAACCAACACCAGGGTAAAACCAACTACCGTATATACTCGCGATAAGTCGAGGATTTTTGGACTAAATCTAGGCCTATTTTTCCAAATTCGACTTAAACGCGAGTCAAAGAAACAAAAATTTTTTTTTTAGAATTTTACAAATCACGTCCGTTCAACATGCAGGCCACCCCATAGGCTACCTGTAGGGTGGCCTGAACATTGAACGGATGTGATTTATGAATACCGTATATGCTCGCGTATAAAGTCGAGGATTTTTGGACCAAATCCTGGTATTTTTCTTCCAATTCGACTAATACGCGGATCAATGGTTTTTAACCCATTTTAAGTCGGGGTCAACTTATACGTGGGTCGACTTATACGTGAGTATATATGGTATTCTAAAACGGCTAAAACCAGGTTGGTTTTCATTTTCGAATGCAACTAATGTTCCTCACCAAGCTCAAATAAGCTGTTGGGGATACAAAATGATTTTTTTAAAGGTGTTCCGAAAACTTTAAAAAATAAATAAAAATCATTTAGGCCATTTTAAGGGATGGTGAAAATTATTCAGCTATAAAATATCTGATGTCGTAAACCTTTTAATAAATTAGAATAGATGTCTAAGGTTGTCGATACATTGACAAAAACCGTCTACACTGGAAAAAATACGGTGATTAAATGGAGTGCTTCGCTATATTTGTGAAAGCGGATTTTGTTTCCATCCGAATAAAAGTTCTATTTTTGTATTTTTTTTTTTTTTTTTTTCTTCAATTGAGGTTTGGAATTACTTCCATTGACAAAATTTATTTCATTTTGCTCCAACCTTTTTTATATTGGAATATAAAGTTTATTTTTTTTTTTCAATTTCATTTGGTGTTCCATGTCTTCCAGAATTGCTGTGTAGAGCGAAACTAGATGTTAATTTTGGCTGAAAAGTGACTTTTTTTGTAATAAAAGTTGGCATTTTGGACAGGGTTGAGGAAAAATGACCTTTGAATTGAAAAAAAAAAAGGAGCAAAAACTGGCTCTGGATGGCAGAACTGTAGTGCAATTTGGCCTTGGATTGGAGAAAAAGATAAACAGAGATGAATGAAGATGTTTTTTTTTTGGGGTGATGGGGGATGATAGGAATAGAAATGATGAATGACTAGATATAACTTTATGTCTAAATAAATAATACATTTTTTTCTCTTTTTATATTTGTATATATTACAGAATATCAACAAACATAATTTTAAAAATTTGTCGTAAATTGCGTTGCATGTATGCAACTTTTTAAGTTGTAAAACGTGTGTTTAATCGTATTTAATGTATTTAATACGTGCAAACGTATTAAAAGCGTTTGAACACATGTTTTACAACTTAATAAGTTGCGTTCATGCAACGCAATTTACGACAAAATGATTTAATTAAACCGTAAACACTTCAAATAACTCTCGCGGCCGTAATTCGAGTGCGGCGTTTATTTCGAATTACCGCCGAGGGGGCGGCCGTAATTCGAGGGCAGCCCTTAATCGACAAAATACGGTATAGCCACATTTATCAACATTAAAGGTCAAGTGCAATCACAAATTTAATTTTTATGTATAAGAGATTCTTAATAATAACATGCATTTCAGTAGGTGCGTTCAATCCTGAAAAGGAAAAGTCACTTCTCCTTATCTGCCTTATGGAAAAGTGACTTCTCAATGAACACACTTAAATTATTCATGCATGTTCATTTTCATTTGAATTTTTATTGTTTCAACTGTGGAATAAAAATTAGAATTCGTTGATAAAATCTTGGCTAATATATTTTATAAGAATCTGCTACAAAATAGATAAAATTTGTGAAAAATGACGACAAATCGGGTACGGACATGAGCGAACATCGTGGCCGACGTAAGTGCATGTTCCGCGGCCACGATGTTCGGTGATGTCCGTACCCGATCCAATTTGTCGTCATTTTTCGCAACTCTTACCTATTTTCATGCCAATTTCTCAAAGAATCGTTAGGATCTTGTTTAATGAAGTCTCCACCTACAAAATTGGCAGCTTTTATTCACTAAAATTTTAGTTTGGAGTCAAGAAACACAACGATCTAATCGTTTCCAAGATGGATGCCACTACAGCTATTTTTTGTGAGCACTGCGCATGTGCAGTAAAAAGAAGTGACTTCTATAAGGCAAAGAAGTCAGTTGTTTATAGAAGTCAGTTGTGTTTGCCTTTTCTCTAAAGGCACTTAAGTCACTTCTATAAGGCAAATATGACGTAAATTACGTCATATTTGCCTTTTAAAAGTCATTTCAGGCAAATAAGTGACTTTTCTTTTCAGGATTGAACGCACCTAGTGTTTAAAATATTTTATTGACGCATGTTTATTATTTTATAACAAAAACAATGTTTAGTTGGCTCGCCTTTTTTGTCCTGCAATGCATCATAGTTGAGCAAGCATTGATCGATGTCACCAGTTCCGATTGTTAACAAAATAACTCTCTGCGCATGCTCAGAGAGTTGTAATTGGACCAAACCTGAGAACTAGTTCTGGATCATTTAAATTCTAGGATTGGGAACGTCATTTGACCATGATGCTTTGCATTGTGGGACAGAATATTGGAATTGGAATTGGAATTGGAATTGTGCAATACAACAATAGGTGCGTTCAATCTCTTCCTGATTATATTTTGATTTTCTTGATTTTTTTATTTTTTCACAACCGGAAATGACGATTTTTACATCATTTTATGAAAAAGTGAGAGATAAAAGCGAGAATGGCTAAAGCCTGGTTTTCATGCACACGTTAAACGCAAATGTCTTGATTTATGCGCTGAAATGTTGTGATGCATGGGAACTCTGATGCGTGCAAGCCAACGAGCCGTGCTTTTCAGCATGTTATCGTATGTGGGGATAAAGTTGAAACAATTCAACTTCTGCGTGCTGGTTAAGCACGTGAAACTAGATTGTGTTTTGCTGCTCTGATGCACAGGCTTTAACGAGAATGGACATACCGTATTTT
>JH432179.1:62123-84753 GCA_000239455.1 Strigamia maritima
AACATAAAAACAACTTAAAAAGTTGCGTTTAGCTATGCAAAGGTATTTAATACGTTTAGCTATGCAAACGGATTAAAACCTGCGGTTATTTCAAACTACAGCCAGGGGATGCGGCCGTAATTTGAGGGCGGCCCTTAATCGACAAAATACGGTGTGCAATTGTTACCAGTTGCATTACCAACTGTGATGTCAGTAGTGACTTATGCTGGGCGCTAAACGCTGCTGGCTCTGCGCATGCGCACAAAACCTCACTTCCGTCGACGCAAGAGAACATTTTACTTTTGAAAAAAGTACAGCCACCGTGTATTTTTTCGCCAGGCGATGCAAATTGCATCCAATGGGATGCGAGTATTTTATCACGTGTTCTAATTGCTCCATTTTGTTTGTTTTTTATCAACTATTGTTCCGTTGATATGATGTATTGTCACGTAAATTGCTTAGTTATGACGTCATAACAACAAATATTTTGAAATAATCGCTTCTCGATTCGTCCCAAGTCTGCTGTAGCAGAGGCGATTTCAATTGCCAAATTTGAATGAATCTAAAGACGCTTTGCTGCAGCTGATGAAAAGTGCGCAACAATATAAAAACCCAAAAGTAAATAATTTTTAATATATTTTACAAGTCATTTTCGTTTGTTAACAATGGCATGCACATTTTTGGACTACGAAGCAATGATTTTCGCCTCGGCTCAACTAGAGGATTAAAATAAGATATCACAATATATACTTTCAGTACAATGCGTAGGCCATTAACCAATGGGAGTTTCGTGCATGAATTGTTAGATAGAGTTTAGTATTGTTATAATTTTAAATACTGCCATTTTTTTTAATACAATACAGTTGAGGATGATGAACCCAGAGGGTTATGGATGTCTATACGTTTCATCCAACGATTGGATAAAAAAATGTCAATGGCTGAGAAATGCATTGTATCAAAAGTATATATTAATTTTAATCTTCTTGTCGAGCTGAGTCGAAAAAGCATTGTGAATGTCATTGTTAAGAAACTAAAACGCTTATTTTCTTGTGGGTTTTTAAAGTTGCGCATATTTTTTGGCTACAAAACAATGATTTTTCGACTCAGTTCGATGAGGGGATTAAAATGAGATGTCATAATATATACTTTCGATACAATGCATTTCTCAGCCAATAACATTTTACCCAATCTTGACATCTGGTCACTATCAATGTTTCCCAAAAAAATGAAGCAAAATGTTAGGTCATTCTTTTTCTGGTGGAGTAATATTTGCTTTGAATGTAATCTCACTTTAATTATTAATTTGTAGTGTATCCCGCTATGCAAATATAAGATTTCAACAAACCAACTGTGCTGGGCAGTCGTAGGAGTTCTCTCAGGTGATCAATAATTTCATGCAAGGCATATAGACCCTGAGTCTCTGAGACATTGGCTGGGTTTCTGGAGTAGCAAAGAAAATTGTTTTTTTTTTTAATCAAAAAAAGGCAATAGGAGCATTTAATTTATAAAAGAAAAAGTCTCCTTTTTTTCTCTATTTTCAGAATATGACTTATGTAACAATGCACTAAAATGCACTGCACAGAATTTTCGTATTCGCTATTTTTAGTTTGAGTGGCGCCACCCTAGTGAGCAGTTATTGAACTATCGTAAGTAGGATAACATGGGTTGCAAAATGAGATTAAGTTAGGCTGAAGGTGAGGAATAAACGTGTTGTCGTTATTTTTGTTGATTTTTCTGTGTTTTTCTATTGAAAAAATTGATAATTTGATTAATTTTTTTTTTTTTTTTTTTTGACTGAGTATTTTTAGTTTTTTTCATGCGGGAGATGGTTCATTTGATACGGCATGAATTTATTGAATCTCCGTCAAAAGTACAAAAATGATAAAAATGCAGTTTTTCTTCACTAAAAACATTTCTATACTTAAAAATATTAAATTAGCAGCTGTTATTTTTAATTTTTTGAAAAAAGAATGGAATTATTCCATTGAATAATCTTCATAATCCATATGCAAGATGCACAACAATATAAATGTTTGGCTGTTATCCTACTTCGGCAGCCATTTTTTTTGTTGCAGCGCCCTTTATAATCACTGAAAATAGCGAATTATAAGGGTTAATCCATTATATGAATTGAATGGGTGGTACCTGTTAAAAATAAAGATAATCAGATGACTTGGTTATCTTTATTTTTAACCGGTCACCTTAAGCTACGTGAATTATGGGTAGTTGGAAAGATTTCATGCACAGAAACAATAGGTGGTTTTTTCAGCTATGGAATATTTCTTCACAAGGAAAATTTTTTGTGTGTACCACAAAAACAGGAATTTTCAGACTTTGATTTTCTGTTCCATTTCGTGTACGGGATGAGCCTGTGTGTACTAGGCTTAAAAAAGCATTTTGGCCAAGATTTAGAGTGATTGGCAACAATTGTCTAGGATTGGCAACTATTGGCATAAGTAAATCACATCAGTCATTTTTTGTTTTTCTAAATTTTTGAAAAAGATAATTATTTTGACATCTAAAACTACACAAGTATTATGGTTAGTTGACATTGGTGTTTACACCACTTTGTAACGTAACGCAGGATGGCTGCGCAATGCATATTGTGTGTTTAACCGAAGTTTCTACTTCAAAATTGATTTTGAAGTAGGAAGTAATGTAACTTAAGAAATTACGGCAACTAATAAGAAGACAGCTGCTTGCATGAAAAACAGGATGGAATGAGAATTTGCCTGATTGGTCAGTTTACATTTACTGTCTACAAACTGAACAAAACCATACGTTATTTTCCGTAAGTTACCGTACCCTATATCCAGGTCCGACGATCGATTTGCACGTCAGAATTGCTGCGAACTTTCATCAGAGTTTCCTCTGGCTTCGTCCTGGCCGGGCATAGTTCATCATCTTTTGGTTCCTACCGTGTGTGTGCTCCTGCTCCACCTCATCGACTGAGATTCCTCTCGACCCCCCGAACCCCAACCGAATGCAACGACCGGACGTTTAATTTTTGTGAATTACGTTACGTTTGATGTTTGAATTAAGCATAAAATGTAATAAAATTGTTAATATTTATTTTTTTCAATTGAAAAAAAAATCTCAATTTTTCCCAAGTTTTTGCCAAGAAATGTTCAATTTAACCATTGGAACCAATTCAATAATCTCTTCAGTGCTATTGTACCATTGGTGCTAAGGGCTTATGACCTTTTTCCTTGTTGTTTTCCCATATACTTTCATCGAATAGATTCTAAAAGAAGTCAATCTGTGCTAATGGTATGGACAAATGCTTTTCTTGTCACCTATTGCTCCTTTGGTAGTTAAATCCAGTTTAATAGTGTCAACTGAAGGCACCAAATAATTTCCTTTGTCCAGGAAATCTATTTGAGTTAGCAGAATTAACCCATTTACTACAGTTTGTTGCATCTGTCAATAACTCATTTGGAGGATTGAATTAATCTTTCCTCCAGCAGCTTTATTGCTAACCTATAACACTTTGCCTCATGATGAGAACACAAATGCCAATCACTTGTGAGAAAAACATTATTATTCAGCGCCCTCTTTTGAAAAGTTCAGTTTTGCCGGCCGAATGTAAATTTTCAAAAAGCCGGACTTTGCTCACAATTGGATTTTTATTGGTTTGCTATAATTGGGTAGGTCTATGGTAATTTTTTTTTTTTTAAGAAATTTGAATTTTTTTTGAAAACATCACAAGTTTAGAATTTGCACAGCTCTTTGCTTTAATTTATTCACGAAGATGTAATGGGTTTCTTTATTACTATACTTTAGACATTGTGCTGTGCAGCAAAAACATATAATGGGAAAATTATTCTTCAATGGGAATTGGGAAGGAAGGAAGAAAAAAAGCAAAATAAAAAAATATATTGTGACAGTATATTATTATGGAGAAACCAAATAATGATTCAGCAAATGTTAATGAATAAAGATAAATAAATGAAATTATAAATTATAAATGCTGTCTTCAGGTTCAGGCATCGGAAAACAAAGAAATTCAGTTGTTTATGGATTTTTGTTTATCTATGGAGATTTAAAGGGTTTACGACATCACAGTTTTTATTAGACAGTTTGCGATTTCTCGAAAACGAGATGTACAAAAAAAAAAAAATTTTACAAAAAAATTTTGGTTTTTTAAATCTCGTTAATAAAATGTTGTATCGGTGTTTGCGATTTGTCACGAAATGTATTACATACGACACTTAAATCGGCGGTAGCAATTTTTAGCAGAACTAGACAACTTATCACAAATTAAGTCTAAGTATTGGGCTTGTGGTTTGTGCAAGGTGTTTGACTGATTAAAAAACTAATCTGAGGTAACTGTAATCGACACAACTTTGCCAAAATTGCAGCCGAAGTGGAGGGAAAATGGCGGCAAAATTTCACGACAATTCTATGCAATCCGCATGCGCAAATCAAGTTGTATACATGACAATTTGAAACGCGATTTTTGAAAAATCTCGATCGAGACCTTTTAAACGAGAATGTAACGAGATATTTAACAATACCTCGTCATTTTGGCATTCTCGTAATGAAATAAATCTCGTACGAGAAATCGTAAACTGTCTATTGGCTCATTGGATTAAGCATCGAGAATTTGCACGATTGTTACCAGTTATGACGTGAACCCAATATACTTAACACGCTGGTATACCAACTGTGCCGTCAGAAACATCGCCTTGCCACAGCAGCGGCCAACAATGTCCTTCACCAAGCTTAAATAAGCTGTTCGTGATACAAAATAAAGGTGTTCCGAAAACTTTAAAAAATAAATAAAAATCATTTAGGCCATTTTAAGAGATAGCGAATTATTCAGCTATAAAATATCTGACGTGTCGTAAACCCTTTAATTTAATTACTTATACAGTTAATGGAAAAATCTGTTTTTTAAATTTTATTTATAAACATTTAATGGAAGTGCAGAAGATAATTAAGAGATGATGCAAATAAGATTAGATCAAGTGCTTTAATGTGTGAATTAGTTTGAGGAAAAAAAGCATTTTGGCTGCAAAATTTATTTATTTAAACATCTAAATACAATAAATAAATAAAAAAATGGTTATTTGCAAGACTGGTTTTGGATTAAAATTACTTTCAGTTAAATGATTTTTGTGTTAAGCAAAAATAAATGTGAGAAATGAGTGCAGGTTAAAAGGAGGCAATTCATTTGTAATTGGATTTGCTCAAGAGACATCACTATATGATTAACATATTTAAACTTAAAATCTGATTATAAACTTTTTAATGACTTAGGATTCAATCATTAAAAAGAGTTTGCACCATCTACTTTTTGTATGATAATGGGAAGTTTGGTCATTGGACCATGAAATGCAGAATGATAAAATTTGAAAAATAAAATGTGGATTATTAAAACAATGAAAACAACATGAAAAAGTGATAACTGGTCTGTGAAGAACAACAAGAACAACACAAGGCTGTTGCTTGTTCAGTAAAGTTTTATATTCATTGTTTTAAAGTAACACAGAAAAGCCTAGATGAACACGAAGTGTCCAATGCAGCATATATGTATATATACTGGCTTTAATCACATGCATTTGTAGGATGTCTTTCAACATACAACCCTTGGAATATGTTAATTTGGCATCACATTGACTTTTAATCAGCTGCAGCAAGGCAATGGGTCGTATGAATAAAGTGAAGTTTATGCTTTTACTTCATAATTTTGGAGCAAATACTCTCATTCTTAGGAATAAAATTTTAAGTAAATGCTTTGACTTTGAAGCAAAAATAGTATTTACTTCGTGCTAGTAGTTTTTACTTTAATTAAAAGCATTTACTTTTTTCACTTAAAATTTGTACGATTAAACAGAAGGAAATGCTCTTATTTTTAGCAAATGCTTCAAAAATTTGAAGTCAGCTCCCGGGTGTACTTCAGTTCCATGGCCCTGCTATTTAATTCAGTTTTCAAGGTCAAAAAGCACTACAAATCACTTATTGAAACTCGAGATGAGGACTACCGTGAATTATACAGGTTTAATAGTGAAAATGTGGAATGGATTACAAATTATTTTCTCAGTGATTTTTTGGAAATTATGAAGTAAAAGCATAAACTTCACTTTATTCATATGACCCAATAGTTCGTCTTTAGGTTCATCCAATTTATAATGTGTCAGAAAAGAAATGAGTAATTATAGAAACAATTTGACAGCTGTTTGATTGTTGCATGTCTTGAAAAGAATATGAAATATGTAGTATACTTGATAAAAGTTTAGAATAAGGCTAAATTAATTTAATTTGAATACTAATGATAGCTAGTAAAAGCTGTAAGTACTAATAATTGCTAAACTCTATTTAACAAGTCATGCACGAAACTCCCATTGGTTAATGACCTATGCATTGTACTGAAAGTATATATTGTGGTATCTTATTTTAATCCTCTAGTTGAGCTGAGTCGAAAAATCATTGCTTTATAATCCAAAAATGTGCTTGCCATTGTTAACAAACGAAAACGCTTGTAAAATATTTTAAAAAATTCTTTACATTTGGGTTTTTGTATTGTTGCGCACATTTTTTCGCTACGAAACAATGATATTTCGACTCAGCTCGACTAGAGGATTAAAATAAGATCCCACAATATATACTTTTATAGTACGATGGAAAAAAGTTCACGAATTGTTGGATAGAGTTTAGAATTGAGAGAATGAAGTTTACAGATACAAGCGGTATTTTAGTCCATACACGTCTTAAATCTGACAACCTGAATCTGACATAAACAAACACATTTGACCAAAACGTAGTAATTTGTAAGAACTATTACTGGGCTCGCACGTGTGAACACATCTTTATCTATAAGAAGTATATGGTACAAACTCTCTTATCAGTTTTTTAAAAGTTGTAATTATTTTGTGAACACCAGCATATAATTTAATATCTGAAAATCAAACATATCTTCTGCATTAGTTATGAACTTAGTTTGGAATAATTTATATTTATACAAACTAACATACATACAGTTGGGAGGCTTTTCCACTTTATTGATAACTAAATTAGGAATTGAGAGGAAGAAGAAATATTTTTTCTACTATATTGGACCTTACAACAATATGGACAATTGTCAAAATAGCTACAACAAATTCTTTAACATTATAATTTTTTTTAGATTTCTTTTAGATACAAAAAGTGTGGACAAATGTCCTCACTGAGGGGTTTTTGCACTGATTTTTGTTTTTAGTTTTTGAATGATTATAAAAGTAGACTTTCTAAAACAAAAATTAATCTGAACCGAAATCGAATAGGAGTCTCTTACGAATGCCCAGCCTTGTATAACAAAGATTCTACCGTATTCTAGCGATTAAACGCCATCTACAAATTGACGCTGTCCTTCAAATAGTCGGTATCCGTCTATAGTCGCTGCCCGATATCTTGATGCTAAAATTGAACTGCGCACAAAAATTGCGAATCCTGATGTCTACATCAAAATATAGTCCTCTGTCGTTGTCGTAAATCTGACAATAACAAACACAAGAACATAATTATTACAACAACGAGCAGGGACTATGTTCGAATGCGCCAGCATTCATGTAAAGTATGATTGTGGTCTGCAGATGGCAATGTGCAGTTCAATTTCAGCATCACAATATTGGGTAACGACTACAGTGTATTTGGCATAACTATATGGCATAATCAAATCTTGTTAGAACACTACCAAACTTCAGAATCTTTGTCTTTACGCTGCCTATATTGCCATCTTTGTAAAGGATTGGCTATTGGCAGGGGCGGATCAATCAGTTGGGTATTCCGGCATGGGCTGGTGGCTCCGTGGACCTCTACAATAGCTCACCAAGAGAAATATAGCAATCTCCAGGGTCAAAGTTCTTTTGATCTGTCCCTGGATGTTGCCAAGAAATGTCGCGGCGTTTAATCGCTGAAAGTACGCTAACAACTCTTGTCTTAGAAAACTATTCTTTATCTGGGAAGTAAAAATATGCAGTGGCTTGCTTTGTTTTTATTTCTCATTATTATGGAATGTCAGGATACTAAATGCCAAAGATTGAACAGAGGCCTTTGTTTGTTTTTTTTCTCTTCTTCTTTATATTTGTAAACACTCATTACAATAGGAACATTTAAGAGCAGAATAATTTTGGAAAAGGAAGTTTTGAAGCAAGTAGGAAAGGATTTCATTTCTATTGAATAAAATTAAAGCACAATATATATATATACAAACAGTTTTTGGGTCAACACATTTGGACGGGATTTCTTACTTTTTGTTTTTCCTATTTACATTAATCTTGTTTTCCCATGTGTGTCCCATTTGTCTCTTTCTTTTTCAAATTGTTTTGAAATATATTTATTTGGCCATTTTAGGACATTTCAAGCGCTTGGCCGGAAGAAATCGTGCATTGGCTTCGGCTTTAGAACACTTGTCTTTGTTTTGCCCCATTGTTTTGCTGTTTTTTTTTTATTTTTTTTTATTTAAATATATATTAATTTTTTGGTTTAAGTTTTTCAGGTGTTGGTGTATTTTTTTTTCTTGATTGAATGAAGGTATCAGACTCCTTTCTCCTTTTCTCCAATCTCGAAACCCTTGACTAGTGTCTCGAGGATAAATTGAATGGTCACCGTGTAGATGGTTTCCATGTTTTCGGTGTAACGGTCTCCTAGAGTCTCGCTGACGGCTTCCAGGAATGGCTTCTGGATTCTCTAAATGGGAGGAAGAAAAAGATTTGTTAGTAATTCTGCTTTGTTCAGCATGGAATTGAATGGACACTATAGTTTTTTTATGAGTACTCTTAGGGTAGTAGTAAGAAATACGAAGAATTGAGATTTATTTACTTTAAAAACTTTTTGCTATATAGTCTACAATTGTGTAGGTATTTTAGGTGTTATACGCCTACAGTAGTACATTCGTTGAACAAACATTCCAAAAGACAGGAGAGGATTATGCCTAATTTTATAAATCTGCTCAAACGCGGGCTCAAAAATGGCATCATGGGCAGTGTGGGATGGCGTATAACTATTCAGAGTTGAAACATTTCAAATGTCTGAAAGTTTTTACAATGGGTGCATTGAGATAACATTTTTAATTGATATTTTTTAGTGCATAAGTTTGAATTTTTGGTGCATATTTTATGCGCTAAAACGAATTTTATTTTGCATAAATACCCGGGGGTCTAGTTATCAGTTATAATACCACAAGAGAGAGGGCGATTGTTGCTGTGATGGTTCGCCCACGAATTTTCTTGCGCGATAAGATCACGAGCTTATCTCTCAGGAAAATGAGTGCCCGGTCTCGAGTTGTTTTCGATATGAGAAATTTTAAAATCAATAAATTAGAGCAAAGGAGCGATTTTAACAATCGTCAATGGTCATATACTTTCTTGACTATTCTTTTTATTTTTTATACTTCACGAAACAGCAGAATAAGCTCAAAATGTTACCTTCGTACTGCACAATTAACTATTTTATTTTTGGTATTAGTACACCAACATGCTATATATACTATCAGTGTAATCAGCCTCCCATTGGTTGAAATTTAACAATGAAATCATTGTTAAAATCGCTCTGCTTGCTCTGATTTATTGATTTTAAAATTTTAAAATTATCGAAATGAATTTGAATGCGTCTACTGTTTAACTTGAGACAACTCCAGGCCCCTATAGATGGCTTAGGTTTATCTGAAATTTAATTAAAAATGTATTCAAATCAGTCCTGGAGATGCAGAAATTCTCATTTCCCAACAAATGACTTTTTATGCAGGTATGTAAGTAATTGTTTTGCTCACAATTTTTAGTGAATCTGGCCCATTGAATAAATGCTCTACACTCTATCTAACAATTCGTGCATGAAACTTCCATTGGTTAATGGCCTATGCATTGTACTCAAAGTATACAGGATGTATCAGAATTCATGTTACACAGAAATAGGGGGTTTAGAGGGGGTCCAGGAGATCACGTTTCCACTATTCAGAAATTCCAAAAAAAATTCCCACTTAGGCACAGACCCAAAAACAATGGAAGATTTCAAATATCTTGCGTCACGCATGTCGCCCACGTTTGCCAGGTTAAAGCTCAATTCTCAAATAAAAACACACAATCGGTAGCCAACAGCAGATGGTTTCCCTCTAAACCCCCTATTTCTGTGTAACATGAATTCTGATACACCCTGTATGTTGTGGTATCTGATTTTTAATCCTCTAGTTGAGCAGAGTTGAAAAATCATTGCTTCGTAGTCCAAAAATGTGCTTGCCATTGTTAACAAATGAAAAAGCTTGTAAAATATTTTAAAAAATTATTTAGATTTTGGTTTTTGTATTGTTGCGCACAATTTTTGGCTACGAAACAATGATTTTTCGACTCAGCTCGACTAGAGGATTAAAATAAGATACCACGTTATATACTTTGAGTACAATGCAAAAAAGTTCAGTTTTCAGTTTTGTGCACGAATTGTTGGATAGAGTTTAGCCCAAATTGGAGAAATTATGTCATTTACTTTATCATCATATATAAGTTTTTTTATTGTGTAAGTCCATAATCCAGCAAAAATGTTGAGTGAGAGGTCGAAGCACTTGGCATTACATTTCCTATAAGTGGATTTTCACATCAATCAAGGGTGTGTGAAGCAGCAATATTATTTATAAACTTGAAAAGGACAAAGTATGTGCAAAGCAATTTAATTACAGGAGAAGAATTTTAAAGGGAATGACATTAAAGTATTCCTCATAACTTATTAGATATTTTTATCGCCAAGGCTATTTCCCCGAATGAATTTCAAGGGTATCGATCACTTGTCCGAGTGGTCGATTGTCCGAAAAACGGAAAAAGCTGACCGGTACGTTTGTCCGAATGATTTCTGACAAACGTACCGTCGGACAAACGTTTTCTGACAATCAACCATTTGGACAAACGGAACACGTTTGTGTCTTAAAAACGTTTTTTGGTCCAAAAAACGTTTTTTTTGTTTGAAAAACGTTTTTTGTGCACACTAATTTTTGGTTGATGTAATCTCAGCTCCTAATTCCTATAATCCTGAGAAAAGTGACCAGGTTGTTCATGAAAAATCCTACAACTACTCATTTGGAATTAGTTATTATGGCACTTAAAGCTTGGACTAATATCTACACGTTTGTTGTCTTTTGTTACTTGTTAATAAATAGCTCCAAATGCATACAGCCCTGACAAAAGTGATGAAAATGTCCAGGAGTCAACTCCGCTTTATTTTTTCGGTGCTAAGATTAAAGACCCAAGTCCCTTTAACGTTCCAGATACTAATTGGAAACCTAATGCAATATTGATGTTACCAACTGTTACTAACTATACCAACTTTCAAATACTAATTTTGGTGTTGTAATCTCAGCTCCTAATTCAAATACAGTCCTGTATATTTGTTTTATTTTTTTATCTTTTCTATCTTTTTAATTTTTTATTTCATCTTTTATTTTCATTAATTTTTCGACGCCATTTGTCCGAAAACTGTTTGTCAGAATGGTCGTTTGTCCGAAATTTTTCGGACAAACGACCATTCTGACAAACGGCGTCGGACAAACGGCGTCGGACAAACGTTCGTCGGACAAGCGGCGTCGGACAAACGTACCACACTCGAATTTCAAATTCCAGTTCACCTTTCCCATGACCTAGCCTAACGCCTGCGGTGGGCTGACCTCACCTTACTAGGTAAAGTGGACTGGAAATAGAAATTGTACTACGAGCCGTTCGGGGAAATAGACAGTACGTATTTTTATACGAAAATATTTGGCGCAAAAGCATTTGAATTGATTTCAATTTTGACAAAAAATAATTTGATCGGTGTTCAATGGTGGTGTCCTTTTTAGATTGCAATGCACATGTTGTATACAAGACCATGTGTCATGGCCAAATACACAATATGTCCTAAAAGAAGGTCAGTCATTGTTTTTGGCTACCAAGAACACTTAGCAGTGGGAATTATTTGGGAATACAGTTATTCTAAGATATATACGTAGTTTTATATCCGGTGAAGAAATTTACAACTTTTTTTTGTCTTGAGATTTCTTGGATGAAATTGTCATGATCCATATGTAGTCAGCCACATAAAATTCAAGACAAGACAATTTTTTTTGCTATTTTTTTTTATAGGCGTGAATTTCATCGCATAACAACTGCATGCAATTTGTCACATGACTGGAATTTTAGTACAATCTAATATAGTTTTTACGAACTCTAATACTGCTTTTATCAAAAACCTCATTATACCGTAATCACTCAGAAAGAACAGCATGCATACTATATAAGTAGAAATAGTTCCCAAGATAAAACTGTGCAAAGTGGTAGTCATTACAGTCTAACCTCGTGTAACGAATGAGGTTTTTTGCTTCGCGCCTTCTGCACATGTGCAGTTATGTCGGTGGTTGGCAAAAGTCTGAAGTTTCAATGGGATTTTTGTCATTTTTACATTTATTGTCTGATTTTAATGTGGATTTTTGCATTACTCATGAGATTTAGGTAGTTTTCGTCAAACTACTTGAATTTATATAAATTTTTTTATTTATAATGAGTAGTGAGTAATTTTTAAGTTTTGACCGATTTTGGTAAATAAATGCAAATTTGTGAAATTTTATCTGCATGTAGACAGATATGTAAACTGAATAACAAATTGTCAGGACAATACAAGTTAATATAACGTTAATAAAATGTTAATAAATTGTTAAGAAATCTCACAAATTTGCATTTATCGGTTTCGTGTACGAATTGTTGGATAGAGTTTAATTGTTGGACAGTTTGTAATTTCAGGTACGAGATTTATTTCATTACGAGAATGTCAAAAAACGAGATATTGTTAAAAATCTCGTCCCTCTGTTTTAATGGTTTGACAAGATTTTTGAAAAATTTCGTTACACATTGTTGCTAATTTTTGTCACATTCGAGAAATCGATAATATACGAGATGGGACACCCTGTAGGTCTATGATTATAGCTGATAAGAGGAACAGTTTGTCCGTTTTTCGTTTTGCTTCGTTATAACAAGGTTGGAAAGCTTGCCGGCATGGGAGTTATGCTTAGTTCCCACTTGGCAGAAATTCCGACAGAAAATTTTCTGCTGTGCAGAAAAGTATGTTTTTCTGTCGTTGTTTCCCACCTGCGGACTGAAAATTGGGCAAAAAAGTGCAGAAAAGTAGACTTTAAAAATGGATGCCAGCTAAGGAAGGCAATTTGTAAACACTGCTGCTTTCTACACTCAAAATTTTCTGCAGCAGAAAATTTTCTGTCAGAATTTCTGCCAAGTGGGAACTAAGCATTACTGAACAACTGTGTATAAATTTTACATCAACTTTTGAACACTCAGCTCAGGGGACTGTAGGACAAGAATCTGCAAAATGGAACTTTTCTCACTAATGACAGTCATTGTGCTTAAAAATGGCTATATACGTGGTGGTAAAAGCGTTGCCAATATTCAACACAGGATTTGCTTTACCGGCCTTTTCTACACTGTACACATCTACACCTTCTTGCCAAAAAAATGGAACAGGTACTTTTCAGTCAGAAAAATTGAAATTTCTTAAAAGCTGTAATACTGACACACAAATGGTTCTAAGAGTATTTATGGGAATGGTAGAGCCATCATTTCGTGTACAATTTTTGAAGATTGATTAAGTGGTTACTGAGAAAAAAATTAAAAACCACCAAAATCAGGTTTTTGCAATTTTGACAATATCTCGAGAACTGTTGAAGATAAAATTAAAAATTAAACTGATCTAGGATGTTCAATTTTTTGGGCAACTTTTCTAAATTGGATGTATGGGTCTGAGAAGCTCTCAAAAAAAGTCATAATAGAGCTATGTATTGGTTGTCAATAATCAAAATTTTCAAAAAATCATTATGACCAGAATTTTATTCCAAATCCAATGATACTCCAAGATGTTTAACTGCGTACATACCTCTAACACATCCAGGATGTATGGCTTAATTTATCAAGAATTCTGGTCCATTTTTCTGACTTTAAAAAAGTACCTGTTCCATTTTTTTGGCAAGGAGGTGTATTGAAAATAATAAATATTTGGTTTGAAAAAGTCTTAATTGGTCTTACCCAGAAGTATTCCTTCTTGTATCCGGGCACTCTTGTGTGGGATCGTCCTACCTGATGCAAGTAGGCAGTGAAAGCGTCCACATTTTCGAGTGCCTGGATACTCTCGTCTAAAGTCGTCATCACAAGTGTTGCATGCTCTTGTAGCTCTAAACTTTCTGCCTGCTGCTCTTTAGTTTTCAAATCACTGAATTTGGTGAACAGATTAAGCAGTTCGTTGTGCTCTTCGAACAATCTGAAAAGAAAGCAATAACGATAAGTCGTAATTCAAACCAAATATTAAAAACTAGCGATAACTTGTCAAAAATGACGGTTTTTTTAAAAATTGCGTGTATTATGCTTGGTTCCCACTTGGCAGAAATTCCGGCAGAAAATTTTGAGTGTAGAAAGCAGCAGTGTTTACAAATTGCCTTCCTTAGCAGGCATCCATTTTTAAATTCTACTTTTCTGCACTTTTTTGCCCACTTTTCAGTCCACAGGTGGGAACCAACAACAGAAAAACATACTTTTCTGCACAGCAGAAAATTTTCTGTCTGAGTTTCGGCCAAGTGGGAACCTAGCATTAAGAAGTGTATTAAAAATTGAACACGGCGCCCTCTTGCAGCGTGAGCCTAGGTTCCCACACATAAAAAAACGCGCGATTCCGTTTTGCGTTTTGCCTCAAAATTGCGCTATTTTTAAAATTTTAAAATTTTTCTAGGTTTCCACATTCAGCAAAAACACAGAAAAACATAGAAAAAATTTCAATTTTAAAAATAGCACGATTTTGAGGCAAAACGCAAAACGGAATCGCGCGTTTTTTTGTGTGTGGGAACCTAGGCTCACAGCCAGACCTACTAGGTAATTAAAAACGCGTTACAGCCATACAGACATACATGATAATCATTTTATCTTATTATTATCGTATGTGACACATGACAGGGAAGTTTGTTTTGTTTTGTTTTGTTTTGTTATGCCAATGGAGGAACCGATCAGCGGTCACTGAAAACCTGAAAAGTGAAAACCTGAAAATCTCGCTCGCTGCGCTTTGCGAGATTAGTTCTAACGCTTGTGGCAGGATAACCTAACCTTAATTGGTTTAAATATGTGCTCAAACAGGCACATCATTGGGTGGCACCTGCTTGAGGTCATGTCAGTGTGCCGTTGTTGCCCAGTGACAACTGTTTTTTGATTTTTTTTTATTCACACTAGGCGGAAATGATGGTTTTTTTACGTCATTTTCCAATAATCAGTTTACCCATAAATCGCTCGCTTGTACATAAACGTTGAGGATGGTTTATGCTGCTGAAATCTTGTTTTTGGCGTCATTCGTGACAGCCATTTTGGATTCGAGATAGACTGAGGATTGCCGTGGCGCTCGATCGACTTTATTAAGCGATTTAACTGTTTTTTATATATTTTTTACGGCATTACAACACTTTTGAATACTTTAATGTATACAACTATGATAAAATCCTCAAATTCCTTCCTAGTTGCAATTTTGGATTAAGAACTAATTCCGATCAAGGAACTTGATCCTAGAATATTTATGTTTGCAACTGCGCATGTGCAGACAGAAACTTAATAACACGTTCAATGCTTAAAGCAGATTAAACTGATTCTCTATAATCAAATTTAATTATAATCACTTTGGAATTGAACGCACCTACTGTCATACGATACATTACTGCGATAAAGGCATTGCAATGAGGTGCAGGTGTTGTTTCAGTGTTGCGGGGATTTTTGCTGAACATTGTACGTGGCACCCTCGGACAGCGTTAAACGAACAGACTGAAGTAAGAGTTAGCATTTTATAGTATAGATGTAAATTTGGGTGTATGTGTTTTATTTATTCTTACAATTTTGCATATCTACAATTGTCACACAAATTCATCATCTGGAGTCAGCAAATTTATCATATTATAACAAACAGTAATGAGTTAAAACTCATCAAGCATATAGGTTTACCAGCTTCAATCAAATGATTCATGAAGACCAATATGAAAAAAGCCAGATTCTGGAGACCATTAAGACATCTAGATTGCATTCAAATTTGCAATGCAGCACTTGTCGATGGATAAGATTAGTTACACATATCCTAGAAAGCGAGAAAATCTTTGCACAAATTGCTGCACATAGATTTGTATGCGTTGGAAGAAAGTGAAAACTAAATTATGCAATTTGTATGCACGAAAGTTTCAACTTGCTTCTTCGCTTTGCATCTGTGTTAATGAGCCTTTGTTCTAATCTTTATTAGTTGCACTTGAATTAATAAAAGGAGGTAACTTTGTGTTGCAATTGTATGTTAGGTGGTGGATGTGAAGTTGTATTTGGCAGAAGAAGTAGCGGTGTTAATATTTTGAAGAGGTAACGGCTTCCAGTGGATTTGCCGGATCATGCTATATGACCATTCCACAGCTATTGTGGGGATGGTTCAATGACCCTTTGAGAGATGAAGAATTTTTAGCTCCCAGGAAGAGCTGATGGTATAGTTGTTGTTGAAGAAAATCTCTTTGGATCGATTTTTCTACTTTCTTGTCGCTCTTGGATCATCTTTTTCTTTTCTTTCCTTTCTTTCTTTCTTTAACACATCTGTTTCTGTCCTGTCATAAGAGGGATCATCAAAGAGTTTTGTTGTTATCAAAGGGTATATCTTATATATCTTTATATCCGCTTCTAGCAAATGGTTTGAAAATTCTGTAAGCGAAAAGGTGCATTTTCATTTGCGAGAAATGCCATTTCTCGCGCTCATTTTTCAACATTCGCGCGACAAAAATCGGACGCTTGTTCATTTTCACGCAAAGGCGCGCGATTGTTGGCGCGATTTTTTTTCTCGCGCGCTTCTGTCTATATTCTAGCTTTGCTCTGAAAATCGCTTAGCGATTTTTGAATATTTACCAGATTTTCACGGGTATGGTACGATTGTCCGACGCCGCTTGTCCGACGAACGTTTGTCCGACGCCGTTTGTCTGACGCCGTTTGTCCGAATGGTCGTTTGTCCGAAATTTTTTCGGACAAACGACCATTCGGACAAATGGCGACAAAAAAAGGCTATTCAGTGATTGGGAGATTTGTTTAGGAATGTTGTGGTCAGTTGTGATTGGTCTTGGTTGTTGATGGATTTTAATTGTTTAGGTGTAAATGTTTTGACAAAAGGAAATTTTGTTTGGTTTATTTTCTTATTAGATGACTTTGCTATTTTATCTTTTTTTATCTTATTTTTTTTTGGGTTGTATTTCTGGCTTTGGAAGATGAAGAAGAAACTTGAAAACGATTGAAAAGAAAATAGCTTGGTTCGATGACAGTAATTTTAGATTGGCTAGAACTTGTTGCATTATGCCAATTGAGGTTTTAATTTTAATTTTTTAATTTTAGAGTGAGTTTTATATGTAAGATCATTCACTATGGCCAGTTATAAAATGATATACAAGTATGGAGTTCAAGGATCTTGCCAATAACTTTGAAAACGTTTTTCGGACAAAAAAACGTTTTTAAGACAAAAACGTGTTCTGTTTGTCCGAATGGTTGATTGTCAGAAAAACATTTGTCCGACGGTACATTTGTCCGAAAGCATTCGGACAAACGTACTGGTCAGCTTTTTTTCGTTTTTCGGACAATCGACCATTCGGACATGTGATCGATACCCATTTTCACCGCTTGACACCGGAAATATTGGGAAAAAAGTATTGTAAACCTTGTTTATGATGCAATATACGGATAATTGACAAAATGATTTTAAAAAAATTAATAAATAAAAAATTATTCTTTTTTAATTGTTTTTTTATTTTTATTTTATTTTTATCTCTTTACTACTTGTTTTTCTTCTTTAGTAAAAGAAGCCTTTTTCTTCTCCTGTTGGCTTCCATCTTTGTTTGGAAGCGAGAAGTGGCTTTTTTGTGGCTTTAATGAAAATGCTCAAGTGAGAGCATGATTTTTAGAGTGGCGCGATTGTTGGCGCAATTTTTATTGTGGCGCAATGAAAATGCACTTTTACGTGATATAGTGGTTGCTTATAGCGGAAACCTTGTTGTAACAAAAACGTTTTTTTTTATAACACTTATGATTTGCTCTAATGCCTGATGCACACATGTCCGAAAAAATGGCTTCCGAAAAAAATTGAATGAATCTTCCATCCAAAAGAATGAAAGGGCAAAAAGCATTATTTCGGACACACTGAACCTATTGTCTCGTGAATGGTTAATAGACAGTTAGCGATTTCTCGTACGTGATTTATTTTATTACAAGGACGGCAAAAAAACAAGATGTTGTTGAAAACCTCGTCCTTTTGTTTTAATGGTTTGCTGAGATTTTTGAAAAATTTTGTTAATTTTTTGTCGCATACGAGAAATCGCAAACTGTCTAATATAGCATTTTGTCTACAACCATTCTTTCTGACAAGGGTGAACTCCTCTTTCCGATTACGGTATACTATTAAAGCATAAGGGAAATTTTTCTATCAGTCGGACAAGTGTAAATCAGGCATAAAAAAGATTGGAAAGATTAAAAAGCTTTTGGTTTTCGTAAATGTTAGGCGTTTAGAGTCTCTGTGTCATCGATCGAATTGATGGACCTCATCCACAATAATGAAATTCATGACTTCAGCTATTCTTGTGTGAATTCAGTTTAACCCTCAAAGCCCCATCCTATACCACAATTGTGACCAGCTGCAGTTGTGAATACACTTTTTTTTAAAAATTTTTTTAAAAAAATCTGATGTTAAGAAATGCATGTACATTTTCTGAATTAATTTCATTGGTATCAGGCACAAAATGAAAAAGTTATTGTAAAAAGAAAAAACGGTCCTCTTAAATTCCCAGCTTAAGTTTTTGGTTGTTTTCACTGCAAATTTTACTCTAGTGAGAGCGCTTTTAGAACATTGCGCCCCCTATATATAAACTAAATAACCATCCACAGCATTAACCCTTCATCTTTGAAACACATGGTCAACTAAGTTAATGTGAAACTAATTGCAATTTAAATTAAGTTGCTATAGACAATTGTTATTATAAATAAATGATTAAAAACACCTTGCATGCTGTTTAAAACAACATTTTGACCACATGACTTGATTATTACAATTGGTGACACCTAGTGTCGGTTGGAGAAACAATAGTAACAGCATTAAAGCGCTTCAAAGTAGACGCCAAATGGTCACAATTGTGACCATTAATTGGCCTCTACGTTGTTCCAAAATTTCAGGGCTTTGAGGGTTAAGAGTTTCTATAATTATATACAGTATTTGAACATGAAATCTTGGACATCGTTTTCGATAACCTTGTAGATATAATAACGAAAGGTATTCCGGTAGTGTTTTAGACATCACGAATAGTCATTGGATGAGAAAGTTTCAATTGCATCACTGAATACTTTATCTTATTTTCATCTAAATTGTAGTTTTTCTTATTGTGGAGAAAGTTGCTTTTCAATTTCAACTAGGGTCATATACTACAATGCAATGCAGTAATATAGGACATCATATTACAAGGGTAAGAGAACACGTATGTGTTTTAGTAGTCCCAATCGCACAGTTGCAGGTCCCAAATGATTAGGATTAGATGTAGGGTGAAACTGTTGTCATCAACCAGAGAATGCAATTATATATTGTTGGTTGCACAAGATTACATAGGCTGGCCAAGGAATGGGAAAATTAAAGGCGATCGACTACAAACTTTGAGGCTGTGACTCTGTTTTAATCAATAAATTATTGACTGATGTGGAAAACCTTTTAGAACAAACATATACAAGGTGGACAAAAAGTCTGTTTTCTCTCAAGAAATTTTCAAATGGCTACAGATATCAAAATTCTGCTAATGCAGTTGAATAGTAATTGCTTGGTGCGCTTCTCAGTGGTGATATCAAAACAATCATCAAATTACTGCTACAATGACTTTCAAGACTGTTGAGGTTATAGACAAAAATTTTTAATTAGAAAGCTGTAGAGATCATTAAAAAAACAGTAGGTGCGTTCAATTTGACTTAGAGAAATTAACTTAGTTGACGTAACTGCTATGTTGAATTATACATGTGACGTTTTCAACGTCATATAGTTATGGCAAATGACTCGCTTAAGGTAATTAATCTCACTTAAGTTGCGTTCAATATTGCCTAAATAAAATCTTTAAGTGTGTAGACTTAAAGTGGCAGGATATGATGTATTTGACGTCATATTCATCTAAAACTTCCTACTTTAGATATATTTACTTAAGATACAATTGGGTAACTTAAATAAAGATGTCTGAAGTAGGAGGTTTTAATGAATTGACGTCAAATACATCATATCCTACCCCTTTAAGTCAACTACACACTTAAGAATTTTATTCAGGCAATATTGAACGCAACTTAACCCTTGGATGGGCAACCTATGACACGATTGTGTTCAGCTCTTTTCTTGAATAGGAAATTTTTTTTTGGTTTATCTTATGAATCTGAAATTTTCTGACTTTGTTCAAATACTAATAAACTTTATATAAAAAAAATTTGGAGTATTTGCTTTGATATTTTTTTAAATAATTGATCGGCAAATTTTAGCCCCTTAAAACTCCAGCAGAAAAAAAAACCGGCTTCACTGCATATTGGCTAAAGCACTTCTGTTTAGGGTTACTAGCAGACGATAACATTAAAAAAAGATTGTGAAGCAGGAAAGCCAAGTAAAGATGAAACTCTGTGCGCATGTGCAGTGGCCGTTTTTGGAAAAAACTAGCGGCAACAGCGGCAGTTTTTTCAACCAAATGCAACAGCGCTTTAACTACTTGACCCGAAATATGAACATGATCGTGTCTATGGGTTATCCGCTAATGTTATTTTTAAAGCTTGCCTATCCGAGGGTTAATGTGCGAGCAAACAGGCTCCAGCCAATGGGAGTGTCTCGCAATGTTTTGGAAACAGAGTTTAAGTTAGTATGATTTACAGTACTTATTTTTAATTTAATACTCAACAAAGATGAAATTAAATCTTACATTTCAACACACTTTAATCTCACTAATAACATATTTTATTTTTATTTCTGGGTGTATTGTCATTTGTAGCATTTGTTGTATGCCTGTTTATCGCTTTAAGAGAGTCCATTCTATCAAGGTTGGACTAATAATAACGTAGAATAATCTTTTTTAAAAAATCACTTTGCTGTGGAAACAGAAACAGTAGCTGTGCATTGCAGAATGCAATAAGTTGGGGAAATATTCTCATTTATGTCTTTGAATAAGTGCAACTAAGCATATAAATAAGAAACCAATGTAGCCATGAGACTGTGTGGGTATGTCTCAGTTTCTTGGAACAGGAAACATTGTCTGAATTCAAATGCTATACTGAAATGGAGTCAGACATTCATTAAATATGGCATTTCAAATGGAATAACACTTCCCAAGATGCAATTTTAGATTTCACCATGATACTCCATTTTGTAACTCTGGAATGAATTTGTGGAGGGAATGAATGGAATGACAAAGATTAATTTCAGCTTGTCAAATTTTAGAAGCAGGCTATTATTGTCATGTATAGTGAAAGGGGAAATGGGGGAGGGATGGAGAGCAATGAGAAAAGTTCTAGGGCTTCAGTTTTGAGTAATGAATATTTTTATTTTTTTGGATCAACTTTTGCACTTTATATTGCATTGTGGCATGTTGGAGAGAACAAATTTCAATATTGAAGTTTAACTTTTGATGAGTCAAAAATAAACTTAAATTTACTGAAAATTATATGGTAAATCAGTGAGAAATATCTGGAAAATCAATGAAAAATCACTGAAAAAATTACTTAAAAATCATCTAGAAATTACTGAAAATCATCTAAAAATTAGTGAAAATCATCTAAAAATTAGTGAAAATCATCTAAAAAATTACTGAAAATCATCTAAAAAATTACTGAAAATCATCTAAAAATTACTGAAAATCATCTAAAAATTACTGAAAATAATTACTGAAAATCATCTAAATATCATTGAAAAAAAATCACTTAAAATCAATTGAGAAGTACTAAAAACAAACTAAAAATTGACTAAAAATTGACTAAAAATCCACTAAAAATTGAATAAAAATCGATTAAATTGACTAAAAATCGACTAAAAATCGTCTAAAAATCGACTAAAAATCCACTAAAAATCCACTAAAAATCCACTAAAAATCCACTAAAAATCCACTAAAAATCCACTAAAAATCCACTAAAAATCCACTAAAAATCCACTAAAAATCCACTAAAAATCCACTAAAAATCCACTAAAAATCCACTAAAAATCCACTAAAAATCCACTAAAAATCCACTAAAAATCCACTAAAAATCTACTAAAAATCCACTAAAAATCCACTAAAAATTGAATAAAAATTGAATAAAAATCGACTAAATTGACTAAAAAACGACTAAAATCGTCTAAAACTCGACTAAAAAACGACTAAAAATCGACAAAAAATTTACTATAAACTGAATAAAAATCGACTAAATTGACTAAAAATCGACTAAAATTAGCCGGCATTTTGTCCATTTGATTTTTCATTGACCAGTTGTTTCCTTGGCAAAAACTGGTCAGACTCGTAATTATCGGCATGGCGTTATTTCCGAGGGAATACGGTACAAGGTGATTTAAAACGATAACGTTACAGCCAGACATACAGACATACCACAATCCTATGCATTTAACTGTAACTAATATTCTAAAA
>JH432179.1:101843-129209 GCA_000239455.1 Strigamia maritima
TTTTTGCCCACTTTTCAGTCTATAGGTGGAAACCAACGACAGAAAAACATACTTTTCTGCACAACAGAAAATTTTCTCTCTGAATTTCTGCCAAGTGGGAACCAAGCATAAAAAGAAAAATGATCAGCAAAAACATTGCAGAAAATTTTCTGCAGCAGAAAAAATAGAAGTAGAGTCTACTTTTTCTACCCACTATTTTCTGCCTAATTAAGGAGATTAGGATGAATCCCAATCTGAAAATTAGACAGAAATCTACCTTGTTCTGCTCTGTTTCGATGCCAAGTGGGAACCCAGCATTAGAGATTTTCAGCTTGATGCTTGGTTCCCACTTGGCAGAAATTCTGATAGAAAATTTCTACTGCAGAAAATTTTAAGTTTAGAAAGCAGCAGTGTTTACGAGTATGGTACGTTTGTCCGACGCCGTTTGTCCGACGAACGTTTGTCCGACGCCGTTTCTTCGACGCCGTTTGTCCGAATGGTCGTTTGTCCGAAAATTTTCGGACAAACGACCATTCGGACAAACGGTTTTCGGACAAACGGCGACAAAAAAAATAAAAGCAATTTAAAAAAAATTAAAAAAATAAAAAAAAATAAAAGAAATGAAATTAAGTTTTAAGGAAAAAATTAAAAAAATAAAAAATAAATAAAAGAAATGAAATTAAGTTTTAAGGAAGTTTAATTTATTTATTATTTTAATTATCTATTATTTACAAATTGTGTGCAATACCACGAATGAAGTCTAATGTAGTAGGTAAGGTAATGATGTACGTGAAGCCATCACATTAGAAATGCGTATTTCGCGTGCTTTTGCAAAGCGACTGTGGGGTCGTGGTTCACCTGCAATAATTCTTTCAATGATGTTTTCCGTATCTGCTTGTTCACGTTGTAAAGGCAATGAACATTTTTAAAAATGCCTACATGCGCTGTTCCTATAAGTTTTGCAAAATGATGATGCCATGATTCAACTGCATTTGTTGTCCGTGGTTGAGAATTTACTTGTCGAGTGTATACTGACCACAATGCTGGTGGAAATTGAGGTTGTGAACGAGTTCCGTTTAGTCTTAGTTTGCCAAGAACATAATATGTCTCGAACCAAATTTACGACAAAATATTACGACAAAAACGTGTTCCGTTTGTCCGATTGGTTGATTGTCAGAAAACGTTTGTCCGACGGTACGTTTGTCCGAAATCGTTCGGACAAACGTACCGGTCATTTTTTTTTGATTTTCGGACAATCGACCACTCGGACAAGTGATCGATACCCGTGTTTACAAATTGCCTTCCTTAGCTGGCATCCATTTTTAAATTCTACTTTTCTGCACTTTTTTGTCCATTTTTCAGTCCACAGGTGGGAACTAACGACAAAATTTTCTGTCTGAGTTTCTGCCAAGTGGGAACCTAGCGTAATAGCATAAACTAAAATAAATTTCTATATTTCAAAGGAGAGCCTTATCGATGATTATGAAGAGCTGTCTATAATATGTTTGCTCATGGAGACTGTGGGCAGGTATCGCACTATTTTTGATTCATGGTCATCTTTTGATTATTACTTTTTTAAAAAAATACTTGGAGCAATTGATTTAGTAATAATTTAATGTAATTTTTATGAGAGAAGGACTGCTTCATTCAATTAGCACACTGAGATGTTGCTAATTAGATAATTCTGTGAGGCTTCAACAAAATTTATGTCACAAAGTAAGATATCTGTGCCTACTCTGTAAATTTTGATGAAATTGCTTTTTGAATGTCAGAAGGTAAATTTTTATATGAAAATTCTAGAGATAATTATTTTTAACCCTCAGACGCCTAACATTTTGGATCAACGCAAAGACCTATTAGTGGTGTCAATTGACATGTTTTATATACTCTGAGTTGAAGCGCTTTAGTGCTGTTACCATGGTTACCATGGTTTTATCAACTGACGCTAGGTGTCACCGATTGTAAAAATCAAGACACTCGGTCAAAATGTGATCATTTGAACAGCATGCAAGGTGTTTAATCATTTATTTATAATAATTGTGTGTATTAACTTAATTTTTAATTCCAATTAGTGCAATTAATGCAATTGATATGAAATGTGAACTGAACATGTGCCGACTGCTTTGTTTATTCTCTACTTTGCATATAGGGGGCGTTGTATTTTAAAAGCGCTCTCACTAAAGAGAAAAAATGCAGTAAAAACAGCAAAAGTTTTAAGCTGAAATTTTAAGGGGCTCATATTTTCTCTTTACAATAACTTTTTTTTTATAAGTCTGAAAATTACCAAATAAATTGAGTGTATGTAAAACCACTTTTTCAACAGCTCCAGAAAATTTCAGATTTTTTGAAAACTTTTTTGAAAAAGATTTCTATTCAGAACTATTGCCTGTGTCAATTGTCCCATAGGATAGGCTTCTGAGGGTTAAAGCCATATTGAGGGATAGTGTTAAACTACTTAATTAATGAGAAAAGTTGAACCAGTGCCAATATAATTTGAAGTACATACTTGAGCAGGGAATTCATCCAAATATGTCAATTTTGATTATCTTCACTGGATGAGTAAAATCCCAACTGAAATAGTGAATAATTTTCTTCAAAACCACAATAACATCTAGGCAATGCACACTCAAAGTTTATCAAGACATCTCCTTGGCATGGGTTACCCGGAAACAGATAGCGGCACAAGAATAAACAATTTGAATATGATGGTATCAAGATTTGTTGCATTCAGACAAAAGGTAATTTGCATCTAGGAACAAAATTATCTTGAAGTTTTATCTTTAACGCTTAAAGTGGTTTGATCGTACAACCGTTGGCCATTAACGTTAACGAGATAATGGAACATCTCTATATAGTGACACTTGGGAGTGGAGGAGGTCTAATTCAGCAAGAGTGATTCAGTAGTTTTAAAGGAGAAAGTATGGATTCAGCATTAACCATCACCTAGACCCTTGAGAGACAAAATTAATTGTAAAATAAAAATAACACCTATTATGTAAATTTTTTTTTCAAATATTGGACCTTTCGACTTCGAGACCATGCTTTACTTTCCTGGAAGCTTTTCGGATCCGTTCGTTGTATTAAGAAATCGTTTGTTATAATACTACGTAGGACCATTCAATTAAACCGATTTCACTATTTTCACTAGGTGCATTTGGAAACAAAAACCCGTGAAAAACGTTTTGCGTGTAGTTAGTTTATCGTGTGTTTTATCGTGTATAATTCTGAGCGTGAAAATCTGAGGCAAGTTTTAGGCAAGTTTTAGCTAAGTTTTAGCTTCTATCATAAGACTTGAAGTAGTCATGTGACTTTTAAAGCAAGATGTGTGGATAATTCCTGAAATTTTACAACGTTAGAGTTAGATGCTGCGCAGACGAGGCGCAATTTTAAGACACAAACATGTGCCTCATGAAACGCTAGAATAGACAGTTTGCAATTTTTCGTACGAGATTTTATTTCATTACGAAAATGCCAAAATAACGAGATAATGTTAAAAATCTTGTCACATGTATTCTTGTTTGAAAGGTCTCGGTCGAAATTTTTCAAAAATCTCATTTCAAATTATCATGTATATGACTAGATTTGCGCATGCGCACTGCATGAAAGTCGGCCACCATTTTCCCTCCGCTTCGGATGCAATGTTGGCAGAATGTTGTTAATTTCAATATCTCAGGTTAGTTTTTTAATCAGTCAAACACCTTGCCCAAACCACAAGCCCAATACTTAGGCTTAATTTGTAATAAGGTGTCTAGTTCTGCTAAAAATTGCTACCGCCGATTTAAGTGTCGTATGTAATACGTTTTGTGACAAATCGCAAACACCGATACGACATTTTATTAACAAGATTTTAAAAAAAGGAATATAGATGCTTTTGACGTTATATTTTGCAAATAGGTTTTTCTGAATATCGATTTGGTAAAAGCGAGACTTATTGATCGCTTTCTATGCTTTCACCTGATTGGTTTGTTGTCAGAGCCACCATCTTGCTATTTTAGATCGGTACGTTTATTGTTGAAATCGATTTCAAAACCGACTTTTTAAGTGAGAGCACTTATAGTTTTCGTTACAATGAGATTGGAGTGTATGAAAATGCTTCGCTATTCAAATACACAATAGCTGAATTTGAATGGTTCCATAAATCACTATTCTTGATAAAATGAACTTCCATTGTAGTGGAATTGTAGGCTAACTGTAGAAGTACTATATAGAGTTTCTGCGGTTATTGGATTGTAGCTTTTGGACCAATTCAGACCAATTCAGAACTCCCATTAAGGCAACCGCAATAGCAAAGGGTGCTTTCCAGCAGTGTAGCTTGAATCTACTGTTTTGTTTTCACTATTATAGCGCTAGCTATTCTTTGAAAAGTTTTCATGACAAGAATAACCAAAAACTGTTCAAAGAACAGTTGCAGCTAAACTGCCATGTTTCTCTTTAACCTTCAAACGATCGGGTAAAATAAAATTTAGGTTACACAACCAGTAAAGCTGGGTAAAAATTGACCCAGGATGGCCGTATGAAGGTTAAGCTGAGTAATGACAGTTTGCTATGTCATTAAAACTACAATACTTTAAAAAATAAATAAATAAAATGTTAATCGGTGTTTCGTTTAGCGGTTTAGGTTGTAATGTTTATTATTTATAAGAATATAATGTAGCCATTAAACCTCTAGAGTGCTTAGTACTTTTTTTAAACTGATGACAACATGTCTGGTTAATAGGGGTAGTAAAATGTGAGTCAATGTTGGCATAGGATTTTTTTTTTTGCAGTTTGCTACTGTATATACAAAATGTTGTCAGGGGAAAATGATTTATTGAGTGAGAATAAAGCAATTACAGATGTGTAATTGAATTTGAGTAGCAATTTTTATTTATTTATGCTGTGTTGATTCAGTTAGAGAGTGAACTCTTTTCGTTCTTTGATGGGAAGGAATGAAATTTTTTGTTTTAGAAATGTTTTTTTGGGTATGACTGTTTTGTGAGCTGGGGTTTTTATTGTTTATATATGATTTTAAATTCCAAGAGTTTTTATTTCTTGGGCTGAATCACTAATCAGTAAAGTTGATGTTTTGTAAGCTCTATTCAACAATTTGTGCACGAAATTGAAAAGTGAACTTTTTTGCACTGTACTGAAAGTATATATTGTGGTATCTTATTTTAATCCTCTAATCAAGCTGAGTCAAAAAAAATCATTGTTTTGTAGGCAAAAAATGTGCGCAACAATACAAAAACTCAAATGTAAATAGTTTTTTAAAATATTTTTTAAGCGTTTTCGTTTGTTAACAATGGCATGCACCTTTTTGGACTACGAAGCAATGATTTGTCGACACAGCTCGTCTAGAGAATTAAAATAAGATACCACAATATATACTTTCAGTACAATGCCATTAACCAAAGGGAGTTTCGTGCACGAATTGTTAGATAGAGTTTAGTTAGTTCACATTGGTGTTCATGTAAGTGTAGAAGGTCCAGAATCCACGGTTCCTACACTTACAAACTCGAAAAACAGCCCAAAACAGCCAAAATGCGAAAAATAAATTTGGACGCGAAATCCAATTTTTCTGGCCGAATCTCGGCACTCGCGGTCGGCCGCTCGCTCCGTGATCGCCGTCCTCACTCGCAATTGTTGAAATGCGGCCCACGTCGTTCGTGGCTTTCCCGCAGCACGCGGTATGGAAAACAAAGTCACAGGCGCCGTTTATATCAACACGGTCGCCGCAATAACACAATGCATGGTTTTAAACAATAACAAGCAAACTCACGGAAGTTGTAATCCAAAAAATAGATGATGTGCCAACCTGACATGAGTACAGCCATCTTGGCTCACTTACAAAACCCATGTGACCAATATGGTCGTCACATGTCAAGCCATGTGATTGACAACCGGTGACGTCCACCTGTGCAGCCACCTATTGTCAATCACACACGTAATTGACACTTGAGTCGACTGCTACATCTAAATAAATACAGACAACTCGCAAACAAACAATACAAATTACAACTCAATTCTCGTACTCAAATAAAGTCACAAATCAGTATATACGGACAAAATTCTATATCACAATAACATAATCCGGCTTTTAACTCTCTAAACATCTCGGACATTATAATTATACTTGAAATATATAAAGTATTTCCACTTCAACTCAGCTTTTTAACAGTGAATGCCAAGTATACAAAATACAATGAAATGTCCCCGACATATTCAAACCACTACATACTTGACATCACAAATGAGACCAAGTAATAAACATTAACTCAACATCTCATCTCGAATATTCATTGTTATCCATTTAACTCGCAATAACAATGCACACCAGTGCACCCGTAACAACCATAATATCTCTAGACTAACAATATGCATTGGCTACACATTGCATACGTTAACAGTTCACACCACTCCATAATATATTAACACAAGATGGCTGTGCAATGCTGTGTTGGTTTAAAATCACAGACGTAAACTTAAGTTCCTACTTCAAAATTGATTTTAAAGTAGGAAGTAACGTAACTTAAGAAATTATGGCAACCAATGAGAAGACAGCTACTTTTTTCATGAAAAACGAGATGGAATGAGAGGTTACGTGATTGGTCGGTTTACATTTACTGTCCAGAAACAGTAGGCCCATTCGAAAGCTCCAGCACGACTCGTGCCACGACTTGCAGCACGAGATTTTTTTGGCCAAGATGGCACAAGAATCTCCTGTCATGAGTTGTGGCACAAGTCCTGCCTGAGTTTTTGAATGGGCCTATAAGTGTGAACAAAACCATATGTTAGTTTCCTTAACCTTCGCATTACCAGAGTGCAAAATATCATTGCATTACCATATTGAGTCAAAAATGACCCAGGTACTGCTCATGCGCGTTTTGTCATGTGACTGCTGAATATGACATCATTCTTTAGAGTGAGCTCATCTTCAACTTAAAAATAAAATGGCGGAAAGAAAAGCAGTGCTTTGTGAACTCAAAGCAAGCTTTCTTAGACAAACTGTAAATTATTTATTCATGAGTTGTTTTGATTCGAATGCTATTCGTCTTGTTAGAACCATTGTAAAAGAATTTCTTGTCGATACTTTAAAAAAAACAACAGTTGCTAGCGAGACAACACTAAAAGCTGGCATCATCACCTCGCTAAAACCTGGTGAAAACGAAAAATTTAAAGTCAAATTTCAGCCTTTCATCAGTCTTTCATCCTCAATATCTCTTAAAATAATAAAATTAATTTTTTAAATTTTTTGTCAATGGATAACTGAATAAATTTCTGACAAAGTTAAGAAATTTTAAATTTCTACAAAATTTCTTTGTATGTATTTTTTTATTTTTGCAACTCTTGGGTCAAATTTGACCCAGGATGGTAATGGGAAGGTTAACGGGTTTACGACATCACAGTTTTTTATTGGTCCATTGGATCAAGCTTCGTTTAAAATCCTTAAATAATTTTTCAGAGATTTTTTGAAAAATCTTTTCGGGTTTAAATCCACTGTTGAAGTTGTGAAAACGAGAAGACGACAATATGAGAGATAAAAGCGAGACCAAATCTAGAATTTGCGCGATTGTTATCAGTTGTGATGTATATCCCATTCATTTCACATGGGGAATATACTAGCTGTGATGTCAGGAACAGCGCCCTGCCAGCAGCGGCCAACAATGTCTCTCACCAAGCTCAAATGAGTTGTTTGGAATACAAAATAATTTTTTTAAAGGTGTTTTAATAATTGCAAGAAATAAATAAAAATCATTTCAGCCATTTTAAGAAATGGCAAACATTATTTAGTCATAATATTTTTGATGTTGTAAACCCTTTAAGTTACGTTAAATTTTCGTAAGTTAAATTACCGAAAAGAACGGCATGCCGGGAAAACCGAGTTTGACCAGATTTCGAAAACCGGATAAAAATCGAATCAGTGCCGTAAAAATTGAATCGTGCCGTAAAAATAAAATGGGTGCAAAACGTACATTTTGTGAAATCGCTTATTATAAAAACTTAGAAAACATCTGCATTAATAAATATTGTATATATTAATGCAGATATAGTAATATAATAGCATAATATATATATTAGTGAAATGAAATAGCAAGCTTAAATATACTGCGCATATATATACGCGAACGTATACGTGACTATTTTTGACTCATTTTGGTATGAAAATGTATAAATTTTCACAATTTTGCATAAAAATGTATGAATTTGCATTAAATTTTAGACAATTTTGGTCCATTGTTATTGTCAATTGTTATTAAACATTAGCAATTCAAAAATCCCCTTAAACCAATAACTATTTCATTCTAAAAACAAAAATAAAATGAGTTTCAACATCATCAACACATGGTTTGCTTACAAAAAAAACAATAATCAATCTAACATAAATTAACATTTCATGTGTAAATATTATTGCAGGTCTCTACATTGCATCTAGTTAACTCAGCACTTCAGGATTTCAGCATTAATGACAACTGATGAGGTACCGTAAATCATGTTTACTTTTATTTTTTTTGGGTTATGTGAATCCATTTATTGCACATGTGTGAAAATAAACAGTCCCAAGATAATTTTTTTTTTATTTATTTTTTTCATGTGATTTGTTTTAGTTGGTGGTGTAATTGATTCAGCAAATGTTAATTGCTTAATGAAATGAAAGGAATTCCCAAGGGTGTTGCAAAAATGTCTACTTTAATTATTTGTTAAACAAAAGGCAAAATGAATTTTTTGGTTTGCTGTGTCAAATTTACAAAAGGATGTAATTGAAATTAACAATGGAAATTAGATATTTAGATAGGCTAAACTCTATTTAACAATTCGTGCCCGAAACTCCCATTGGTTAATGGCTTATGAATTGTACTGAAAGTATATATTGTGGTATCTTATTTTAATCCTCTAGTTGAGCCAAGTCGAAAAATCATTAGGTGTGTTCAAACCTGAAAAGGAAAAGTCACTTCTCCTTATCTGCCTTATGGAAAAGTGACTTCTCAATGAACACACTTAAATTGTCCATGCATTTTCATTTTCTTTGTATTTTTATTGTTTCAACTGTGGAATAAAAATTAGATTTTGTTGATAAAATTGTCTATTCCAGTCTATTCCAAAATGGTACCAAAGTTAAAAATGATACCAAAGTCAAAAATGGTACCAAAGTTAAAAATGGTACCATTTGGAGTTGTGAAACATCAACGATCTAATCGTTTACAAGATGGCTGCCACTTTTGTTAGCACTGAGCATGTGCAGTAAAAAGAAGTTACTTCTATAAGGCAAAGAAGTGAGTTGTGTTTGCCTTTTCTCTTAAGTCACTTAACTCACTTCTATAAGGCAAATATGACGTAAATTACGTCATATTTCAGGCAAATAAGTGACTTTTCTTTTCAGGATTGAACGCACCTATTGTTTTGTAGTCCAGCGCAACAATACAAAAACCCAAATGTAAATAATTTTTTTAAATATTTTACAAACGTTTTCGTTTGTTAACAATGGTATACACATTTTTGGACTACGAAGCAATGATTTTTCGACTCAGCTCGGGTTGTGAATACTAAGTGTGATGATGTCATCTGTCTCGGTTGGCCTCTGGTGACAAGTTTCTGTATTAGTCTGTGGTATAACGCCATCTATTGGTGAACTTTACAAACTTGGCCTGCTACAGTAGTTCTCTAGGGCCATACCGTAACAATATAAGAAAATCTTGAGTATCTAGCATGAGCACAAAGTATAACATGAAGTAAATACAAAGGTATACATTAGAATGATGAATAATAAATTGAATAACTTTGTAAACATTGAGTTAGGAAATGAATGTTACACAGTTTGTGGTGCACCAAACCGACATCAAATTAAGTCAAGGAGGTTTTAGGAGTTTTCAACTCAATATATTTTATCTCCAATGCTGAAACTGGTAAAACAGTTTGCATTGAAAGAATACAGAGTGAAGTGCTTTGAATCTTGTTGGTGTACATTGAATTTGATTAGACGGGTTTTTATGCGAAGCTTATTTTATGGCTGCTGGTGACCTGCTTTAGGTTAGGTGTAGACCTTGCAATTTCCTTTTATATGTGAATATATTCCCACTTCTGTTGGTTTTTATTAGGTCATCACAAGTTTATTACTCTTAAAAGGGTACCTCATCTCTTGAATATAAATGAGTGTAAAAGTGTGAGTTTTTTTGTGTAGATTAAAAGTTGTTGCAATTGGGACAAAGGAGTTTAATATATTTGTTAGAAAACTTAAATTGATGGCAAAACTGCTGATTATATCTTTCAAGGGTCCAATGGATGAATAAGGACCATTTGAAGCATTTTATCCTATCTATCGAATCCTATCTTTCTATTGACTTCTTTGAGCCATATGTCTGTTATGGTTAGTTCACATTGAACGTAACATAACGACACTTACAAAAATTTAACGTAACTTAAGAAAAGTAATGTATCTGTGGTTTTGTGCACACTAGTCGGGTTCGAAAATTCATTTAAACAAGTGTAAACATGTTTACCTTGTTTAAATATAAATTTATTTTCCCGAATTAATTCGTGTAAACGTCGTTCAACCTTGTTAAACAGAAACAACCCATTTTCGTCAGGCAAATGCACGTGCAACGGCATTTGACGTTCAAAGTGTTGTATTTGCCGCCATCTTGAATCCACGCTTCGAATGTAAGTAGTAACAATGTGCATGATTCTCAAAATTGTTACTATTGTTACTATTTGTTACTAATTGTTACTATCTAATGTTACTCTTCATGTAAAAGAAAAGCAGGCAAGAATGATGTGCTTGCTGAAAAAAATCTGCTCTGTACAGCTTGTTTGTTTTTTACGGCAGCCATGTTTGTGTGAATTATGTGTAAATTTCAGTGTAATTTCCAGTGTAAATTCCAGTGTAAATGCATATGCAACTTTTGAACTCGAAAAGTCAGTCGTGCAACTTGACATTTGCACCATCAGTTGCAGTGGTCATTCAGTGTAACATCATTTTCGAACCCGCCTACTTTTTCTAGACAGTAAATGTAACCCCTGCTGGGGGTTACTTGCCATTGTGATTTATTGTCCAGGCAACGAAGTGATGTCTGTCGTCTAATAAATGACATCAACTGGTGAAGGAAGTGGAGTGGTGAAGTAACATTCAGTCTCTGATTCTGTTGGCGTCCCAGGTAGCTTAATGGTAAAGCACCCAACCGGCAATTGGAGGATCTGGGTTCAAGTCCTGGTCTGGGCTCCAATGGAGTCTGGGCTGTTTGTTTTTCACCAAGTACGGTAGTTATGAGAACATTAAAGCCATTGATTTTCAACTTTACAGTAAATGTAAACTGACCAATCGCATAATTTCGTATTTCATCTTGTTTTTCATACGAGAAGCATCGTCTTTTCATTTGGTTACCATAATTTCTTAAGTTACGTTACTTCCTACTTCAAAATCAATGTTTAAGTGGGAACTTAGATTTACGTCTAATTTTAAACCCACAGTGCGTCGCACAGCCATCTTGCATTACACTCGTAGAAAAAATTTTTCCATTTTACTCCATTTTGTCCCATGGTCAACTCTCACATTTAAAAGAGTAATAATACTTCACTTTCAGAGTTTTGATATTCTATTTCAAAGTACTGTTACTTTAAAAATGTAGTTTTTCACACACCAAACTCTCATTTTGTAGTACCATTACTCTGATTATGGAGTTGACCACAAGACAATGCATAACTCCAAAATTGGGGTAAAATGGCGACTTTTTTTCTATGAGTGTACATTGCGCAATCGGGTAAACACCAATGTGAAGAAACCATAAGGATGTCATTTTTATTTCTAGGATTGGCAATGTCTATTGACTGTTTTGTCCTTATAGTTGAATTTGAGATTCATGGTATGACTATGGGGCCACAATCTGCAGGGTAGGGGTGTCAAATGTTCTAGATAGCCTATATTGAAGTCACTTGACCTTGACTTGGAGCAGATCAGTCCATTTTCAATGGTGTGGGGTATCTCAATAGATTGAATACCCCTATCCTGAGTGGGAGTGGGGCTTAGCTGGAGTTAAATACAGGGTAGGTAGAAAAGCCTGGATTCCTTTGAAATATTACTAAAAATACTGAAGATACATCAATTCTGATGACGGTAAGTAGGAAAGTTGGGCGGGACAATCCAATGGTGTCCTAAATTTTGACCTTGAGATGTCCTATCAAGGTTATTGGAAAATTATCTTGAAAACCGTAAGAGATAAACAAAAATTTTCAATCCACACTTTTCTACCACCCTGTATATTTCTAGCAGCTGTCTGGCTCAGCTGTGATGGAAAATTTCTTGACAGCTGGCGGTGAAGTCATGAAATTTGGTAGTGCCATGTAGGAAAGCAGAACAGCTGCATTGAAGTTAATTTAGGGAATTGGCAAAGGGCTGAGGAGAATGGCTAATTTAAAGATAAGTTTCTTTGTTTTCAATTTGTGGAATTTCCTTTACGGAAGTCAGTACTTAGCCTGTCATCAGCAGTATTGCTAGTTTTGCTGCATTTCACTGGATCAAAGATCATGAGAGAAATTCATTTCGGAAATGAAAGTATATGGCTTCGGAGGAAATGGGTAACATAAAGTAATGAAAAGTTTGAAACAAAAAGGAAAACAAATAAATACATTACAATGATGGAGGTAATAAAAGTACAATTTTTAAAATTGTAATAAAGTGTAATAAACAAAAGATGTCCATAACTTTATTGATATTTTTGATATTTTATGTCTAAACTCTATCCAACAATTCATGTACGAAAACTGAAAAGTGAACTTTTTTTTTGCATTGTACTGAAAGTATATATTGTGGTATCTTATTTTAATTCTCTAATCGAGCTGAGTCGAAAAATCATCGTTTCGTAACCAAAATATGTGCACAACATTACAAAAACCCAAATGTAAATAATTTTTAAATATTTTACAAGCGTTTTTGTTTGTTAACAATGGCACGCACACTTTTGGACTACGAAGCAATGATTTTTCGACTCAGCTCAAATAGAGGATTAAAATAAGATACCACAATATATACTTTCAGTACAATGCATAGACCAATAATCAATGGGAGTTTTGTGCACGAATTGTTAGATAGAGTTTAGTTAAGAAGATACAAATTGAAAAACTTTGTTACAACTATGTTATGACCTTCAAACAGTTTTTATTGAATTCTCCATATTCACTTTACTTATATCCAATTTGACTTTAAATTGAATGTAAACCTAATGTTGCTGATGCTAGTAAAACACCGGTTTATTATTTGAATCACGCTGTACAGATTCACAGACAGTTACACTAAATAAGTTACATTGGGAACAAGAAATAAACTACACTCACCACTTAATAATGAAAAATAGATTATCAGGTTTATTTTCTAGTTCAAGGCTTGGAACACTAAGAATAATTGAGATAGATGGATTTAGGGAACCTTAACTCACCAAGAAAGGCACTTGCATGTAATTGGTGAACAGACGATAAGTTTTATATTGTCACATCAATTTCCCCTGTTTGGTCACTTTCCAATTTGAAGTTCTTACATTTATTTGCTGCTCTAACAATTTTAATTAAGAGATATGAGTGAAATTTGAAGATTTCTTAAAGGTCAAGTGCAGTCTAAAAATGTGTGAAAGAGTGTTAACAATAACATATATTTCATTTTTTAAAATATTTTATTGTTGCATATTTATTATTTTATAAACAAAACAATGTGTAGTTGGCTTGCCTTGTTTGTCACGCAATGCATCATGGTCGAGCAAGGATTGAATGACGTCACCAGTTCTGATTGTTAACAAAATAACCATCTGCGTATGCGCATATTCATGCGTATGCGCATATTCATGCGCATGCTCAGAGAGTTGAAATTCAACCAAATCTGAGAACTAGTTCTGGATCATTTGAATTTTTGGATTGGAAACGTCATTCGACCATGATGCTTTGCATTGTAGAGAAGGAATATTGGAATTGTTATATAATAATTCTGTCACACATTAAAATTAAATTTTAGACTTGCCTTGACCTTTAAGTACAAAACTATTGGCTTCCAGTGCTCTTTAATCTGGTCATAACACCTTTCATAAATTGTCACCAGTTTGACAGTTTTGTTACCACTTTAAGGAAGATATTTGAAATTGAAAACTGCAGTGATGGTTATGAAATATTGATTTTGTTACAGTACAAGTGAAAATAACTAAAATTAAATTTATTCCAATTATTTTTCTCCATGTTGTATAATGTAATAGCAGTTGTTGTGTATTATGTTGACACCATTTTGAGACATTCAGTTTTAAGTGCAGCAAACCAACTCCATTTATTGAATTATTAATGGCAAATTTAACAGTATAATGTGCACACATGGCAATGTGTGTAATATATAAAGCAAATTGAAATGACAATGAGTTAATCACTAACTCATGTCTAATGTCTATGCTCAGATCCATTCAGCACTTTTCAAATGAGGTGACATTTATCCATTTTTATAGTATAAAACTCTCCCTAAAGGGTGAATAGGAAGCAAACACTTTTTAAAACTTTTATTTTAGCACAGTCAGTCAAGAAACCCAAGGCAGAAAACGTGTCTTGGGTCTTTTGGCTTGTAAGAATCTTCCTGTGGGACAGGTTAAGTGAACCCAAACTGCAGCGAAGAACTGCGGAAACCGTTGGAAATCTGGTTTAAGGTAGGTATCAGGTGGGCTTTGCCTGGAAGCACTATTTTAAATCAGGTAAGGATGAGAGTACTAATCCCAAGTGCTGACCGGATTCAATAATTCAATGCTAATGAATTCTTGCTGTATGTTTTCATGGGTAAAAGCGCTATCTAGTGAGAAAAACCAATATGACAAAGCGGGTTTGACATTCTGCTTCAATAAAGTTTTGGAGTACTAATTCAAATTTAAGCTGAACACTCATTCACTTATTAGATTTACTTTTACTGTATTCCGTCGGAAACAACGGCTTGCCGGTAATTACGAGTCTGACAAGTTTTTGACAAGTAGACAACTGGTCAATTAATAATCAAATGGACAAAATGGTGGAAAATTCGAATTATCCTGCACCCTGGTCTGACTCGCCATTATCTGGCACGCCGTTCTTTCCGAGGGAATACGGTAGCTTGTTTGGTTTGTGCGTATGATAGATAATGTGAGAGAAAACCAACAGACGTCAAGGAAACTAAGAAAGTAGTAAAGTTTAATGAAGGGAATTAATAATAATAATAATTTATTACTAATGAGAACTACCACTTCAACCAGTTTTGCCCAAGAGGACCCTCTTTATCTTTTTATCTATATGTAATAATTGCCAACGGAGACTACCACACTACAAGTTTTGCCCCGGGAAACCTTTTTTCTTCTTCGCCGTTTTAGTATCTTTTCATGATTTTCAGGATTCCACAGCGAATCTCTAACGAAGAGCGAGTTTTGTTAGCTGATGGGGAAACCAGAGTAGGTACTTGGAGAAAACCCATTGACATCAGGCAGGAGAACTCTGAAAAAACTCTTTCACACATTTTGGTACCTAAGCCTATCCCTGGAGGCGAACCGATGACCAATGTGGTATGAGGCTAGTGCACTAATCACTATAAAGCCACCTGTGCCCACTCTATCTTCTTTCTTCATCCAAGTAAATTATTCTCAATGTTTTATGGCCGATATGTCCAGCATTGGTAATGTAATATCTTTGTGATGATTCTATGTCTTAAATTATAAGGTCCCACAACAAATCCATAACATAAACCTATAAACATATCTATAACATATTTAACCCTCAAAGCCCTGAAATTTTGGAACAACGTAGAGCCCGATTAATGGGCACAATTGTGCCCATTTGGAGTCTCTACTTTGAAGCGCTTTAGTGCTATTACCATGGTTATGATGGTTTTACCAACCGACACTAGGTGTCACCGACTGTAAAAATAAAAACATGCGATCAAAATGTTGTTTTAAACAGCATGCAAGATGTTTTTAATCATTTATTTATAATAACAATTATTTTTATTAACTTAATTTAAATTACAATTAGTCCCACATTAACTCAGTTGATCATGTGTTTCTAAGATGAAGGGTTAATGCTGTGTATGTTTGTTTAGTTTATATATAGGGGCGCAATATTCTAAAAGCGCTCTCACTAGAGTAAAATTTGCAGTGAAAACAACAAAAAACTTAAGCTGGGAATTTAAGGGGACAATTTTTTCTTTTGACAATAACTTTTTTATTTTTTGTCTGTTTTTAATCAAATTAATTCAGAAAATGTAAATTCATATTCTTAACAGCTACTGTAAATTTCAGATTTTTAAAAAAAAATTTAAAAAAAATTTGTATTCACAACTGCAGCTGGGCACAATTGTGCCATAGGATGGGGCTTTGAGGGTTAATGGGGGAAACGTGTATACCTAGAGAAAATCCATCGACAACAGGCAGGAAAACTCTGAAAAAAATCCTTTCACACATTTTGGTAATTTTGGTACTCAAGCCGGAAACTGGAGGCAAATCTGGGTCCAAAGTGGTGTGAGGCCGGTTAATAACCACTATAGGCCATGAGAGAAAAATACTACCGTATTCCCTCGGAAAGAACGGCATGCCGGAAAAACCGAGTTTGACCAGATTTTGCAAATCTGACATCTGGTCATTTTTACGGCATGCCGTAAAAATCGAATCGGTGCTGTAAAACGTAATACCCGGCATGCCGGAAAATTCGAATGTTCCGGCACCCTGGTCGGATTTACTATTATCCGGCATGCCGTTCTTTCCGAGGGAATACGGTAGATTTTGTCCCGCCTACTCAGCGACATCAGCACAGTTCAGTACAGAATGCTCTTAGTATGAATACATGTAACAAATTAAGTACCGTAGTAAATAAAAATAAAAACACTAAAATAGAATTTTTTTGATTGTCTACTCCAGTGTTCTCACTGGATGCGACGCAAGCTGGCAGCGACTTGCGACCACAAAATTGCACGTAGTTGACGCAAATTTCTACTTTAACTTGGAATTGAAGTAAGATGCAACGCAAGGCAAGGCAGTTGCGTTTAGCTAATCAAATTCATCCACTTGGAGAGTAGTGGCAGCCTTCTTGAAAACGATAGATTGTTTCAGCTCAAAATGAAGTTTTAACCCATTAAAACTTAACAATTTTGAAGGTGGAGAACCTGTTAGCTTGCACATTAATGCAAATAACTATAATGTACTACCATATATTGTCGTTTTTATAATTGTTTGTAGTCGTTTTTACGTTCTTTTATGTTTGTTTATGCTTTTTTACGGTCATTTTTCGAACTATTTTATTAAGTGCGGGGGGAAAAATCGCCAGGAAAAGCTCTAGCCAATGGGAGTCTTTTGCAATGTGTTGGAAACGGAGTTTAGTAAAGTTTTAGTTCTGTTCACATACAAAATAGTGTGTGAATAGACATTAGGTGCATTCAATTCCAAAGTGATAAACTGTTTACCTTGATTCTTTTGATTCTCGCTAGGTGGAAATGACGTTTTTTACGTCATTTTTCAACAATCAGTTTACCCATAAACCGCTTTTACATAAACCACGTTGAGGGGTGTTTATGCTGCTGAAGTCTTGTTTTTGGCGCATTCTTGGCAGCCATTTTGGATTCGAGATTGATCGAGGTGGAACTCGATCGACTTTATTAAGAGATTTCAATGCTTTTTTATATATTTTTTACTACATTACAACACTTTTGGTATACTTTTATGTATACCACTATTTTATAGCAGCTTAAAATGTCAACTGAAAGGAGAAAACTACAACAATCCGGACATGGATTTTGGATTAAGAACTAGTTCCAATCAAGGAACTTGACCCTAGAATATTTAAGTTTGCAACTGCTCATGCGCAGACTGAAACTTAATAACACGTTCAATGCTTAAAGCAGATTAAACTGATTCTCTATAATCAGATTTAATTCTGCTTTTATAATCACTTTGGAATTGAACGCACTTACTGTGTTGCAACTGCGTCTTTTTTCCTTGCGGTACATTGCATTGTGCTCAGTGTGGACACAAGTGAGAACCTACTTTTAGTGCAGTGGTTGTGTGGTTGTATTCTGTGCTCCTTTTACTTGTTGTTTGAGTTTGTTGCTTTTAAACAATTTATTGTTTGTTGCCAATGTATTTATTATTGTTTAATGCAAATAATGCATTCAGGATATGGATGTCAACTGTTTTAAATCATTTATAGCCATAGTTATAGGGTTTTCGCAGCATTTTTGGAAAGGCACAGGAAAAATTGCTTTTTTTAAGATTAAGATTAAATTACTTTTCAAATGCAGCTAGTGAAAGAGCAAACCATTTTCCCCCGAGACGTTTTAAGGTCGCTTTTATGAATACACACAGGTTTGTGTTAGAAATAGCAATGAACAAAGCTCAAAGCTAAACATTTCATTTTTTCAATCTGCACCTGCAGTCCTAACATCCATCTCCACTCATGGATAGTTATATTGCACAGAAGGAGTAAAGAAAACATGTTTAGCAATAATGTAAAATGGAATCAAAGTTGAGAAAATGAAATTATTCCAACCTTATTTCAGCAAAGTCGTTGGAAAATCCCAAAACATGCTAAATTGGTTGCTTATAGCGAAAACCTGGTTTTAACGAAAGTTTTTTTTTATTTTTTTAGTGGTTTGTTCAAGAACAAATTTTTGTCTTGTAAATGTTGCCGGGAGACGAGTTATTTGAAACTTGATTATATAAGACGCCATCTATGTATGTTGCTCTAGGCAGATGAACCTTCAGAGTGTTTTTTCTTTCTTTTGTTAGATGAAATAATATATCATCTTTTGTGTGTTTGTGGGAAAATATTTCTTTTGTGGTAGAATATATCAATATTTTTTTGCCATTTCTTAAATAATGGCTGAAATGATTTTTATTTACGTTTTAAAGTTTTCCGAACGTTTGGGGAGAGAACTTCCAAGCCCAGCCTCCTTGTGGCCTCTCCTGGATACTCCACTTTAACTCATTCTTTTTTCGCTGCAGTGTGGTGCTAATGGTTATCTATCGTTCTTTCTTCCTTCTTCCTTCTTCTCTTTATTGCTCCTCTTTAGCTGGGTTCTCACTTGCGATTTTTCCGCTTTATCGCGCGTCGAATTCCGCGCGGAAAACTTTCGTCAAAATTGCGCCATTTTTAAAATTGAAAATTTTTCTAGGTTTTTTTGTGTTTTTGCTGCATGTGGGAACCTAGAAAAATTTTCAATTTCAAAAATATTGCAATTTTGAGGCAAAATAAGTTTTAAAAAACCGCAAAACGCAATAAAATAGCGCGATTTTACCGCAAGTGAGAATCCAGCAATATTCTTCTGTCTTTTGTCCCTATCGTTGATAGCTAGTTTTTAAAAGACAGACTTGGTTGGCAGTACGCTAGGGTCATTAATGCGAAGGGGTCAGTTGTATGCCGAGGGCAGCATGTCAGTTTTAGTTCGATATATTAGTTTTGTTTTGTCAAGAGTTAGTAACTATGTCTGTTTCATTTTGTTGGTTTAGATATGTCAGTTTCGTTTTGTCAGCTTTAGTATGTCAGTTTTGTTTTGTCAGATTTCATATGTCAGATTCACTTTTGACAGATTTAAGACGTGTATGGCCTGAGTCGCCGCTTGCATCTATAAACCTAATTCTCTCTCTCTCTCTTTCCGAACACATTTAAAAAAAATCATTAGGTGCATTCTAAAACTAAAACATTTTTGTGTTTCCTGAGTTTCCCCTCTCGTTTCGTTTTCCTGAAATTTGTTAGGTGCATTCAGGAACTAAAACTCGTCAAAAACGAGTTTTGCGAGTGGTTAGTTTTGTGTATGTTTTGTGTATAATTCTGAGTGTGAAAATCTGAGGCATGTTTTAGCTTCGTTTTAGCTTCGTTTTAGCTTCATTTTAGCTTCGTTTTAACTTTGTTTTAGCTTTGTTTTAGCTTCTATCACATGACTTGAAACAGTCATGTGACGTCTAAAACAAATGGTGCCGATCTAACTCTTCAACAGTAGAGTTAAATGCTGCGCAGACGAGTGCGCAATTGTAAGACAACTCGTGTCTCGTGAAACGCTGGAATTGTAGCGTTTCCTAAAACGAGCGTGCATGCGCGTTTCTTGGCTTAAACTTAAACGTTTCCTGGAATGACAACACATTTCAGGAAACGTTTATGTTCGTTTATGCCCTTTTATGGTCATTTTCCGAATTATTTTTTTTAAGTGCATTAAAAAATTGCTGGGAAAAGGCTCTAGCCAATGGGAATTTCTTGCAACGTTTTAGTTCCTGAATGCACCTAGTAAACTAACCTCATGCAAAACTCGTTTTTGATGAGTTTTAGTTTCCGAATGCACCTAGTTTGTATCTTTTCAAACACCTCATTTAAGCTTGGTGAGGGTCATTGTTGGCCACTGCTGATAGGGCACTGTTTGTGATGTCATAGTTATTGGTATTCCTCATGTTAAATGCGGTTTACTTCCCAACTGGTAACAATTATAGCATGTATATTCTCGATTTGGTCTCGCTTTAATCCCTCACTTTTTCATATTAGGTGCATTCAATTAAAATCGATTTTCCCCTTTTCAAAAACCGGATGTAGATGCTTTTGACGCCATATTTTGCAAATCGGTTTTTCTGAAAACAGATTTTGTGAAGCTTTCCATACTTTCACATTGATTTGTTTATTATCAGGACTGCCATTTTGCCATTTTAGATCATTGTTGAAATTAATTTCAAAATCGTTTTCAATCGATTTCAAAAATCACTTTTTAATTGAATACATCTACTGTCATCTGGGAGTTTTCACAACATTAACATTGACATTCGAAAATATTTAAAAAAAAAAAAAAACTTCGAAAAATTATTCTAAGGATTTGAAAACATGCTTGAACCAATGGACCAATAAAAAATTTGATGTCATAAACCTTTTAAAGGCGAACCGGGATGTTTTAGGTGATCAGCTTCACTGCATGTTTCTGATCGATTGTATAATTCATGAATTCATCTCTGCTTGGGAATGAAGTAGAAGCTGGATGTGAATTTTTACTGTTACATTGGTTTTCTGCAGGTCAGAACCGTGGCAAGGTGATTTGGTAGTTGGTAGCCAGTGGGGAACTCATATAAGGCGCCTTTAGAAGCAATGAGTATGCGGGGGTTTTTTAGTCTATAAAATCAAAATGTTTTTTTTTTTTAGGACAGAAGTGCATGAAACCTCAAACAAAGAATAAGTTTACTTCCATCCAAATGTTCAATGGAGGGAGCATTGTTTTGTTACATTGAAATTGAAATTATAATTTCTAATTCGAAGAAAAGAAATGTTATATTTTGCAGATGCTGGCCAGTGAAGTATTACTATTTTGAAGAGCTGCCCCTCCTAATAGTGAAACTTCACTGTAATGCTCTTAAAAAATTAATCCTTCCCACGAAACAAGAAAATGTTTAAACAACATTCAGAAAAAACATTAGAAATGTTTATTCAATATTAGAAAATGTTTTTTTTTATTAACATTTTTCAACATTCAAACATAACAAGATGTTGATTTGACATTAAACGAATATTGCATATCAACAACCGATAATTCCACTGTTTGATTGTTGTATCAAAATATTGATACAACAATCAAACAGTAGAAATATCGGTTGTTGACATGCAACATTCGTTTAATGTAAAATCAATGTTTAATGTTATGTTTGAATGTTGAAAAAAAAATGTTGATAAAAAATGACATTCTTTTATTGAATTAACATTTCAGATGTTTATAAAAAATATTTTCTGATTGTTGTTTAGGCATGTTCTTGTTTTGTGTTTGCTTGTTTAGAGATTTGGTGGTTTGGTTTTCAGATTATAAAAAAACAGCTTTTATGACCTTTGTTGCCCAAACAAAAGTTGGTAAAATTTAAAACCGGTCAATTTCTAAAATGTTGAAATTTTATAGCCAACTGGGGCCAATTTCACACTTTTGATCATATAAGCCGGTGAAGTTTCAAATCATTTCTTTTGGCAGAGGTTAAATGAAATGACCCATGAAACTTGTCAGGTGGAGCTTGGACGAATATATGGACGAATAGGAGTATTCGTCCAAGGTTGGAGCAACTTATTACACACAAGAGGTGCCAAATGTAATAAATACAAGTTTTGTTCTTTGAAGACTTCATTATTTTGATGGTTTTTATTTTCCCGACAACTCTATGGGTTCAAGAATTCTAAAAAGAAAACTAGATTAAATGTTTATTCAATGCTCTATGCAGTTGGAACAATTAAAATCAGCTCAAAAAACTACCTGCCCTAACCCTAACTTGATTTTTATTATTGTCGTGTGTCGCAATTGCCAAGACGACAAACTCATAATTAAATTCCGAAATAATTAAAAATACGAGAAATGTTAATTTAATTTTAATTATTGCGTCTCGTAATTGATAGACAGTTTGCGATTTCTCGTACGAGACCAAAAACTAGGTTTAAAAAAAATGAAATTTTTGGAAAATTTCGTTTTTTTAAATCTCGTTAATAAAATGTCGTATCGTGTGTTTGCGATTTGTTACAAAACGTGTTACATACGACACATAAATTGGCGACAACAATTTTTATCGGAACTAGATACCTTGTCACAAATTAAGCCTAAGTATTGGGCTTGTGGTTTGTGCGAGGTGTTTGACTGATAAAAAAACTAACCTGAGATATTGAAATCGACACAAATTTGCCAACATTGCAGCCGAAGCGGAGGGAAAATGGCGGCAGAATTTCACTACAATTGTTGTAATCTATGCAGTGCGCATGCGCAAATCAAGTCGTATACACGACAATTTGAAACGAGATTTTTGAAGAATCTCGTCCGAGACCTTTCAAACGAGAATACATGTGACAAGATTTTTAACAATATCTCGGTATTTTGGCATTCTCGTAATAAAAAAAATCTCCTATGAGAAATCGCAAACTGTCTGTCATTTTGTGATTGGGTTTCACTACTCAACTGCTTTGGGGAAAGACAGGGGAGGTTAGAGGCCCAAGTCACTTAAAAACAAGAGACAACAGACGCGATATTTAGGTTTTACAGCCTTTATTGTGTCTAGGGGTCGCATCTCATCATCTCTCACTTCCGTGCTTACCAACCGGTGCCCAAAGGGCAGGCCACTTATGCCAGACCCACGGTACTCAGCCCTGAGGCCAAGGACCGCGTGGTCGGGTAACTTGCATTCCATTGCTGTGTCAACAGCAGCCACTACATCCGCTCATGGAGGTGAGGCCCAGTAAACTGGGACCACATGCTTCATCGGAACAAGCAAGGGTGCTGGGGGCAGTGTCCAAGAACAGGTGTTGCTTGGTCGGTTGCTCAGTACCAACTGGCCTCTCTTGTGTCCTTGAGCCTCTTATACTCCCCTAATCCCCCTGGTGACCGCTAGGTCACTTCCGGGGACTATCTCATCCTTGCTGCCATCTAGTGGTGGATGGGATACGGGGCCATAGAGTAGTAGTGGTCAGTGCGGGAACCATACTGGTATGGTAATCCGTCACAATTTTACGTGACGCGCCCCTAACTAAAGTCTATTTACCTATAAGTTTGTGTTAGTATTTGGTTTTGTCTGTATATTGAGTATTTAGGTATGTAGTCTTGTAAATGTGTGATTGTATTATTATCTATTATCATGTATTGTATTCTATACTGCATTATTATTTGGAGGCCCATTCTGTGCTTCTGTAGTTAGTGTTTGGTTTGGGTTGCCCTCTGTAGGTTTTTGACTGTATTACTTTCTTACTATTCTGGTGTGATCCAAGCAGGACCTAGTAATCAAGTGTCACTAGATTTTACCTTGCTTTATCAGATTATTTTGTTGCTTCCAATCCACTGCAGCATGGAATTCTGCAAACCAACAGTTTGGAGTAACTCGGATTGGTTGTGGCAATTAACTGTTAAATGGTAGTGGCATAACACAGTAGTTCTAAACCGGTCAAGACCGGTTGTCAAATGTTCGACCGGGCCATCTATTTATCCAAGATGGCGGTTACACGCGGTTAGACTGGGCCATCTATTTACTCAAGATGGCGGTTTTGCGCGGTTCATTTCTTCAAGATGGCGGTTTTGCGCATTTTATTCAAAAATGACCTTTACTTTCATTGGTTACTGACAGACATGTGACGTAGGGTATGAATACTTTCCTGCGATCAGTCCACTGACCAATCCGAGTTACTCCAAACTTATAGGTAAATAGACTTTAATGCGTAACAAAATTTTTCAAAAATCTCGTCAAACCATTATTAAATCAAAGGTACGAAATTTTTAACAATATCTCGTTTTTCGTAATGAAATAAATCTCGTACAAGAAATCGCAAACTGTCTAATAAAACTGGAATGTTTTTGTGCAAAATGTAACTTACCAGCAGCACTCTAGCACTCAGAACTAATTTATTATACTAGTATAGTTACCAAAGAAACGCTAAATCTCTGAGAAATTAATTTTCATTAGATTTAAGTGTTTTAATAGATTAGATAACGAAGTGGGCTGGGTCATATGAAATACTTTTTTAATTGATTAAACTTTGTATTATTTTTAGATTATATTGGCTTTTTGCCCATAACAGTGAAAAATAGTTCAGTAAAAAAAAAAAATTATAAGTGTCGTAAAATTGGTGCAAAATTATATAAATAAAAAATTAAAAATATAAAATCATTTGAAATGAAGCGTCCGATTTGCAGAGCGCTTTTACGAAGAATGTAAATGGAATTTTTTTTCTTTTATCATTTTTTTTCATGCAAGTTAGACTTTCTATTTGAATGGCGTTTTTCAAGTGAGACGAGTTTAAGGGATTGAAATTGTTATTCGATTTGCTAAATTCGCTACCTACTCACTAGTGCTAGCGTGAACTGAAGTTGTCAGTTGCTATAGTTACGTAAGATGGATTTTTTTTTCTTTTTCTTGTGTATAAGATTTTGGACGTGCAGTTTCAAGTGTTTAAAGAAAAGAAAATTGGTTATCAGGTTTGGAAAGAAAATCCATTTGTAGGTTGACAGAGTTTGTCAATAGGGGGATTTTGGTGTGTTGAGTGAAATGTACAAAAAGATGGGTCTGTTTGCTCAAAGGTTGTAGCCAATTTGTGCAGTGTGTTGGAATGGGATGGGTGGAGTAATTGGTGCAGTGAAGAGAGCAGAAGTGTATAAGGGCTGTGGATCAAAGATGATAGAATGCAGCAAATATAATAAATTTAAACTAATGCTGGGCGCAGATATGCAGCGATTTCGCATCGCCTGGCGTTTTCGGCCTGTGATTCGCAACAGAAATCGCCTCTGATACAGCAGACTAGGCGCGAATCTAGAAACAATTACCGTATTACCTCGGAAAGAACGGCATGCCGGATAATGGCGAATCCGACCAGAGTGCCGGATAATTCGAATACAAAAAGTCCAAAATAGTCTCGTTGTATACGTTCGCGTATACATTCGCGCAACGTCGCGTATATGTTCGCGTATACATACGCGCATTATATTTAAGCTTTTGCACTAATCACGCTGACACATTGACACACTCGTAACAATCGATATCATAAAATTGGTAAATGTGTAACGTGACTTGTTTCGTAATATATATGTTTTGGCGCTGATTCGATTTTTAAGGCACGATTCGATTTTTCCGGCATGATTCGATTTTTCCGGCACTGATTCGATTTTTCCTGCATGCCGTAAAAATGACCAGAATGGCTGCATTGGCGCAAATAATTTTATTTATAATTTGTAAATTTGAAATTTTTTAAAATTTTTAATTTTTTAACCTGGCGAGGTTAAGTAAGGCAAGGTCATGTCGAGCTAGGTTTTTAGGTCAAGGTTTTTGACGTCTAGGTTTAAGTCAAGTTAAGTTTTTGTTGGCTAGGTTTAAGTTGGGCAAGGTTATTGTTGGTGAGGTTATGGTTGCCTAGGTTTTTGTTGGCGAGGTTTAGCGGGCGAGGTTATGACCTGGAACCGTTGGTTGTCCTTTGTGTGTGAAAAAATGATTTTTTTGAAGCACATCATCTAAAACTATAGAACTGGTCATCCAATGCTTTCAACCATTCATTGGTTATTTTCAGTGGTTCACTGCATCAGTATATCAAATTACCATTTAAAACAAATTATTGTAAATTGGATATGCATTGAAATAGATGTTTTATTTGGTTATAACTTATAAATAGTGTTAGACAAAAAAAAGTCCAGTTTTTAGCGCACAGTCTAGTACTAAAAACAGAACATTTTTTCTTTTGTGTAACACTGTTTATAACCATAAAAAAGTTATAATTATAAGGAAAAAGTACCTGCTGCAAACTCTGTAATACCCAGTTTGCGAGCTCATAGTTATGATTATAATTATAATTTTTTATGTGATAAAAATGTGGTTAGCGGCAAGCATTTAGTTGATATAATTATAAACTGCAAGTTATAATTATGAAATCATGTGACTACCATTTGACAGGAAATGAATAGACAAGAATGAATAGAACAAATCCTAATAGTGTCTTTAAAAAAATGTATATTTTGTGGAATTGATTTCCAACACACAAAAAATGATGTTTATTTGAATATTTAGCATAAACTGTTGCTAAATAAATTATTATTTAGCTATTCTGGATGTGGATGGTGTTGATAATTGAAGATTACAAATTGAGGTGGAATCAGCAAAATCGGCGCCATTTGCATTGTGGGCGGAGCTAGTTATAAGGTTCAGTTCACTGATTGGCTGCACTATTTTATAAAATAGCGCAAAAAATATAGTTGAATTATAGTTATGAGCTCAGAATTATAATTATGAGCTCATAATTATAACTATTATGACCCTTCTGCAAGCTCCCTAATGCTTAGTTCCCACTTGGCAGAAATTCCAACAGAAAATTTTCTGCTGCAAAAAATTGTGAGTGCAGAAAGCAGCAGCGCTTATAAATTGCCTTTCTTAGCTGGCATCCATTTTTAAATTCTACTTTTCTGCACTTTTTTGCCCACTTTTCAGTCCTCAGGTGGGAACCAACGACAGAAAAACATACTTTTCTGCACAGCAGAAAATTTTCTGTCAGAATTTCTGCCAAGTGGGAACTAAGCATAATATAGAAAACAGCTTTAAGAGTAAATAACAAGAGCAATATTCGAAGTGCACTTGCAATTGGCCTCAAACAGCACATTTTCAATTATATTGACAACTGAAAGAGTGAAAGTGCTTTCTGATTGTCATAGTGCTTTTTGATTGTCATGTAGATAACTTGAAACTACACTGATTGAACAACTTTTTTTGATATAAATTTGTACTTCATGTGCAATAAATTTTCAAGATATGGAATATAATCAAAATTGCAAGATACCATATACAGAGATTTTGAAAACCTTCATTGATGTTTGTCTCTGAGGCACTTAAGATAATCAAATAAAATTCTGTCTGAAGAATGTTGGCAATTATGTTGTATCACTTTTTTAAAAGAAATTCTCTGAATTTTTAAACAATATACAGTACAGTCAAA
>JH432179.1:138299-154001 GCA_000239455.1 Strigamia maritima
TTTTTTTTTTATTTCATTATTTTTTTCATTTTTTTGTCATTTTTTTTATTTCATTATTTTTTTCATTTTTTTTTAAAAAAAAATTTTATTTTGTTTAAATTTTTTAGAAAATTTATTTCTTGTATTTTCCTTTTTTTTTGTTATTTTTCATTTTTTAATTTTAATTTCTTATTTTTCTTTTGATTTTTCTTATTTTTGTGGTAGTGTTAATGATTTTTTTATTCGAATTTTTGCTATAATGATTAAAAAAATCATTTTTCAAATTATTTTGCCATGGCGTTATGTTCGGGGGAAGACGGTAGTTTCCACTTTTCCACTTGATAAATGATGACGTCATTTTCCAGAAAAGCGTGTTCTTGTAAACTTAGTAATTGACTTCTCAAAAAAACACACTTTAAAATTATTTAGTAATAATTTACTATAAGCATGCAAACACAGCTTTGAGCTTTGTTTGCTTATACCAAAATAGCTACCGAGATTTATGTTTGATGATATAAAAATATATAAAATGAAAATTTAGAAAAATTTAAAAAATAAATATACTGTATGTACCACCAAACAAAAAAATATTGCAATATAAATTTAATTTGGTTTATGATTGTAATATTATTTATTAAACACACATTTTTAAAAAATCTTTGACAAATTATTTAGGGGTTTTAAATGATGCTTGATCTAATGGATCAATAAAAAATGTGATGTCGTAAACCCTTTAAGCAGAAAACCAGCTTGGCCATGATTAAAGTCTATTTATCTATAAGTTTGGAGTAACTCGGATTGGTCAGTGGACTGATTGCAGGAAAGTATTCATACCCTAAGTCACATGTCTGTCAGTAACCAATGGAAGTAAAGGTCATTTTTGAATAAACCGCGCGAAACCGCCATTTTGAATAAATAGATGGCCCAATCGAACTTAGGGTTTTCAATCGAGTAATCGAGTACTCGATTACTCGGCGATTTTTTCGAGTAATAAAATACTCGACTACCCGAGAAAAAATCATCGAGTAATCGATTATTACTTGTGATGACTGTAAAATCTTTCTTTGTTGTTTATCATGCTTTAAACATACTGTTTCACATCCATATATGGTAATATGTGTGTTTTAAACGAGAAAATACTATTTTCTCGTTTAAAATACATATTTCATCACATATGGATGTGGAACTACTGAATACTTGTACACATGTATAAGTCTATCTAATGATGTAAGACGTACGTCACGTACGTATAGTAAACTATTTTCGCGATATTACACTTATATAAAAAGTACTGAGTCTTCCATTTCTTCAATTCAATTCGGTTCAATTCAATTTTTAACAATTATTAGAATGTCTTTAAGAAAATCAAAAGTGTGGAATTATTTCAAAAAAGTTTTAGTTGGTGATTGCGATGATCTTATTCAAACACTACAGCTATCATCTGAAATTAAAACACAACATTGATGTACGAGCAGAACGAGCAGCGGCAGAAAAATGAGGGTGGCACTTTAAAGAGAATGAAAATGGATCAACCGGTGATGACAAATTTGTTAGATTCGTAAAAAGTAGAAATTATAAAATGCCACGATCTTCAACAACGGTACTTAAAAATAAACTTTAACTTTTTTTTAATTTTTTTTTTAATTTTTTTTTTTTTTTTTTTTTTTTTTTATTACTCGACTACTCGATACTCGGTAATCGACTTTTTCGAAAGTCGAGTAAAATGGAAACCCTAATCGAACTGCGTAAAACCGCCATCTTGGATAAATAGAGGGCCCGGTCGAACATTTGACAATTGGTTTTGACCGGTTTAGAACTACTTTGTTACGCGCAACACCATTTAACAGTTAGTTGCCATGACCAATCCGAGTTACTCCAAACTTATAGGTAAATAGACTTTAGAGGAAGGGCAATAATTGGCAATAATATATGATAACTAACATTTTTATTAATAGGTTGACAGTTTGTCTGCCAAAATGTACTATAATATTGCAACAATAGATGGCCTGCTTAAATTTGCTGTTTTTGTGCTCAGCTTAGCCAACACTTTGAAATTGCACATGTCAATAATGACAGTAAAAACAGAAATAAAGCACCATAGTGCTCCAAAAAACATATTGTATACTTTTTACAACAATATTAAAGTGTTAGTATGAGCAAAATTGTTAGCTCATGAAATTTGATGTGTTTTTATTATAAGTTTAAAGATGTGTTTGTTTCATGGCAATTTGACATAAGTGTTATACTGAAAATTGGAATGAAAATAAATAAATAAAAGGTTTGTTTTCAATTTTACCTCTTATTCAGTACCATTATTGATTTTTCAACGAGGCGTCCTTGTGGAATGTGCGTGCTTCACATTTCAATTTAACCCTTTCATCTCAATGTCCAATACATATTTTTTTTAAGATACAAATAGAATTGCTTGATGTATTTTCATTGGTTAAAAATATCATACAGCAGATTCTTGGTAATAGCTAATTATAGCATGGTTGATCACATCTCATTGGAGTTAATAAGCACTTCAATACCAGCTGGTGTTTATTGCTTGCCTGCAAGTGAGGTGAATTGAAAAATCATGTTTTTTTAAAAAAGATATTTTAGGAATTATTACAATACTACCGTAGTCGTCGGTTGTCTCGTCCTTGGACGGATGTTTATTTCGCTACGTATTATGGTGTTACCATTATATCAAATGGTTGGCCCGTCTTCCGGTGTTGTAAATAACAGTCCTGCTTAGAGAATGCAGTCCCGGGATTCCCGTTCCCGAAATTCCGGGAACCTGGGCAATTTTATGGTTCCCAATACCCGGGACTGGAAAGTGAAAGTTCCGGGAATTACAATTTTATCTTGTTTTTGATATTTTTTGACAATGCTATGTCGATTTTGACAATTTTACGTCAATTTTGGCCATTTTATGTCGATTTTGACAACTTTTTGTGAATTTGGACAATTTTATATCGATTTTTATAATTTTTGTCAATTCTTTTGAGTTTTTGTATTTCGATATTTTTTTGATTGTTTTTAATGTTTTTTGGACAATTTTATGTCGTTTTTTAAATATTTTTTGACAATTTTATGTCGTTTTTGATAATTTTTTTTCTCCGGTTCTGTCCCGGGTTCCCGGGAACACAGTTTTGGGGTCCCCATTATTGGCCGGGATTGCATTCCCTAGTCCCAATATACTAACACTACCATACCACACATTTCAATGGTTGTGTCGGTACAACAGCCTTTGGATTGTATAAAATTTGGGCACCATTTGCATAATAGCATTATCGGCATGGTCCCATTGTCGGGGGAACAATACACAGTGTAATAATTATTATTATTTGATATATGCAATGAGGAACACACAACCACATAAACCTCTTTGTAATCCCACATTTCATTGCAACGACTCAACCATATAATAATGCTGGCCCGCCATACTTTGCAATGGTTGAGTCGTTGCAATGAAATATAGGCTTTCAATGAGGTTTATGTGGTTGTGTGTTCCTCATTGCATATATCACATAATAATAATTATAACACTGTGTATTGTTCTCCCGACAATGGGACCATGCCGATAATGCTATTATGCAAATGGTTATATATAACTGGAGAGCGTTACTGACAACTCTGACCTTTTATATTAGTCTATTTACAGAAAAATGGGATACCGCTGGTTTTATCGAACACTGATTTATAAATTGTCTTATGACCGAACGTCGTTTAAAGTCTTTAGTTAGTTGTCTAGGGGACCATGTATGTCTCTTTCTCTTACTTCTAGGCCAATAGCTGACCATATGGTGATTAGCCATGGCAGCAATAGCAGAGCCTAGAAAACTGTACCACAAGGCTTCATGGGAATGAACAAGGGATTGAAGTGGCCACTGCCTAAAAAATGCTTCTCATAGTAGTTCCAAACACTAATGCCGGATTCTCACTTGCGGTAAAATCGCGCAATTTTATTGCGTTTTGCGGTTTTTTAAAACTTATTTTTGCCTCAAAATTGCGCTAATTTTAAAATTGAAAATTTTTCTAGGTTCCCACATGCAGCAAAAACACAGAAAAACTTGGAGAAAATTTCAATTTTAAAAATAACGCAATTTAGACGTCAGTTTTCCGTGCGGAACTCGCGCGATTAAGCGGAAAAATCGCAAGTGAGAACCCAGCTTGAGGCTCACGACTTTGTTCCTTATTCTTCAGTTCTTCGTAATTCTTTAATCAGGTACGCAGGTGGCCTAGTGGTTATTAGTGCACTGGTTTCATACCACATTGGTTGCAGGTTTTTCTTGGGCATACGCTTGGGTACCAAAATGTGTGAAGGAGTTTTTTTTTTAGTTTTCTTGCTTGTTGTCGATGGGTTTTTTCCAGGTACTCTGGTTTCTCCCATAAACCAACAAAACTTGAGGATTTGCTACAGGATCTTTGAAATGGGTATGAAATCATTAAAATGTGCCTTGTATTAGTGTACCCATGCTGCTCATATAGGGCCACAAGACTTGGATAAAAATTTACTTGGTTGAAGAAGGAAGTTGAAGTGGGTCCTCTGGCGCCAAACTGTGCTAAGCAGATAAAGTTAGCAATTATAATATATATAATAATATTATATATTATATTATATTATATTATATTATATTATAATAATGTTAGCAAATAAAGTTTAATTATCTAATTCTTTAATTCTATTGGTGGACACAGTTCACTTCCAGAGACCTTCTAACCTGTATTGCCACCTGGTGGTGGGTTGACCAATGTGGGTCAGTGGGTTAAATTAAGATAATGATAATTTGTTACATTCCTTTTATTAAAGATTGTTTTACCAAAGATTGTTTTATCCAAGATTGTTTTATCCAAGATTGTTTTATCCAAGATTGTTTTATCCAAGATTGTTTTATCCAAGATTGTTTTATCCAAGATTGTTTTATCCAAGATTGTTTTATCCAAGATTGTTTTATCCAAGATTGTTTTATCCAAGATTGTTTATTTAAAACTAGCATATCATTATTGCCATTTAAAAAACAATTATTAAAAATTCAGATATACATTGTAGATAGAGTTATATATTTAAACAAAAGTTTGGACAGAGTTAAAGGGTTGAAAGATGTATTGCTTGGTTGCTTGATATGTTTTTGACGTTAATTACATTTAATTACAAAGGTTGATTGGAATTGGTTTCCAGGGTTTTATGAATGAATACCTTAAATTTGATAACTTAAATGGTGGTTCCTTCATGAGCCATAAAACATTGTGAAAACGTTTTAGTCCTCCTGGCTATTTAACATGTACTCAACAGTATCATTTGTCATCCATTTATTACAACCAATGCAGCTAAACCACTGAGGAAGACTAGTGAATAGTTGAAGGCACTGTAGTGACCCGTTATTGGTCACCAGTACTATGGTTTTTGATGAAGAAATTTATTTAAAACTAGCATATCATTATATTGTCATTTAAAAAACAATTATTAATACCAAAGATTGTTTTATCCAAGATTGTTTTACCGAATGTTATTCTGTCAATTACTTTTATTGCATTAAAGTGTGAATATAAATGAGACATTCTAAAGATGTACTGCCCAAGTGAACATGAAGAAGACATTCATATCTGATATGGATGTCCTTTGATTTATGTGTCTGCTTTGCACTTCTAAATTGGCTGTGTGTCAAATTTAAGAAACGCTATATACTTTCGAGACAATTTAGCTTCTTCAGAGCTTCTGAAGCTTCTATTTGCTGTTGGACTTTTGACCTTTAAAGTGTCTATAATAAAGGTGGCTAATGCTAGAAGCAAATTACATGTGGTCACATTTCCCAGTTTATGTGTCAACAATAGTGTCAGTAAAACCTTAATTTTCCAACCCGCAAAAGGCGATTAACAAAATTGGATTGTCGCAGTTATTACAGACAAATAGTAGTCGGCTTCTCATCTCAGGGATAATATTAGACATGCAATATCACAAAAGTGTCTGACCTCGCAGAAAATTGCCAACATGTTTCTGCTCTTGGAGACATAATACAATAGGGACTTTGCACATTTTTTTTTATAAGTTTGACTTATAATAACTTTATAACTTTAAGTTATAAGTTAAAGACAAGTTTATAATGTTAGAGACTTGCTTTTCGATAACTTATAACCCTGTCTCATGGGCATTTCCAGCTTAGAAATAAGTTTGGGATCTCAGCATTTTTATTGATGGCAATCTGCCAATGAAACAGACAGCATCAGACAATTTACTGAATAGGCTCAATTATGATTTTGCAGCATCTTGTGAGTTTTGAAAAACACTGCCAACAAATTCTTACTAAAAATACTATTTTGATCAATAGTAAAGTCTGTTTACCTATAACTTTGGAGTAACTCGGATTGGTCGTGGCAACTAACCGTTAAATGGTGTTGCGCGGAACAAAGTAGTTCTAAATACCGGTCATCAAATGTTCGACCGGGCCATCTATGTCTTCAAGATGGCAGTTTCGCGCGGTTTATTCAAAAATAACGCAGTGATCTTTACTTTCATTGGTTAGTGACAGACATGTGATTTAGTGTATGAATACTTTCCTGCAATCAGTCCACCAACCAATCCGAGTTACTCCAAAGTTATAGCTAAACATAGTGTACATTCAAAATTATGTTCTAATGCTGGAGACACACTATAGGCACAAATCATGCGAATCGCGTCGCTTTGTAATTTTGAACAACCCTAAAAAATTGCTCCTGATTGGCTGCGATTTGAAATCACAATCAAAAAAGAACTGACAGCAGGTACTTTCAAAATCGCTTGGCGAAAAGCAATTTTAACCGGAAATAATCAGGTTAAAAATTGCAAAGCAACGCGATTCGCACCTAAACTCCGTTTCCAAAACATTGCGAGAAACTCCCATTGGTGATGAAGAGTATGCAGGTCATAAAAAGATTACATGCCTTGTGCAGGAAAGCAAACAATCATTAAGTTTTATCTTAATCATAAATCTATGACTATATAGTCTAGATACAAATGGAATTGCCATACATAATTGCTTTTAGCTCAGACTTCATCTATCATCAGAGGATTATTTGAAAGTCTTTTTATGGGATGATCTAGTATTACAATTCTCTTGATTCAATAACCTTTGAAGCAGAGTCAAAACAGATTAATACTGTTCATCTTTATTGATTTATCTTTTGATGATAAAAAAAGTAATAGGTTGCTACTTGTGCAATCAATGCCCACTAAATAATGAACAACAAAAACAAGAAGGTTGATGGCTTTGTGTGGATATGGCCAAATTGGCCAATGGGGGAAGGGATTAAAACAAGGATTCCCACGAAACAAAGAATATGTCTATTTATAAAATCTGAAATGTTGATTCAATATAAGAATGTCTTTTTTATCAACATTTTTTCAACACTATAAGTTCAAACATAACATTAAACATTGATTTTACATTAAACGAGTGTTGCGTATCAACAACCGATATTTTCACTGTTTGATTGTTGTATCAAAATGTTGATACAACATCTAATGAATATTCATTGGATGTTGTATCAATATTTTGATACAACAATCAAACAGTGGAATTATTGGTTGTTGATATGCAATATTCATTTAATGTTGAATCAACATCTTGTCATGTTTAAATGTTGAAAAAAATTGTGACCGTGTCACGACCCAGGCGCACGACAACGGCCCGCGTCATGTCCCCCTAGTGGACTGGTCGGACATGACCACTTCCGGTCAAGACAGGAAGTGAGGTAAGGCAGGTAGAGGCAGAGCGGATCCAGAGACAGCAGTTGTGAGTGAGCCAGCAACCAGTGCAGTCATGCATTGGCCAAGCTCTACCAACTCCCTGGTTTCCCCTATGAAACCCGGGTTCCCAGTTCTCTGGGCCCCGCCTCCATGAGCGAGAACAGTGGCTGCAAGTCCATAACGATGGGTTGCAGCATGGTTAAAATACATTGACCACACGGACCTTGGTTTAACCGCCATGGTCCGTGGGTCGGGTTTGATCAGCACATACCGGTGGTACAAGCATATGAGTAGCAGGTGGAGGCTGACGCTGACCCCTAGACAACTGTAATAAAGGCCAAACACCCAAATACAGCGTCATCTCTGCTAATTATATGACGAAGGCGTCCAGCGCAGTCCACTTATTCCCCCAAGTAAGGACTGTGCAAACCGCCCCAGTCACAAAATGTTAATAAAAAAAGACATTCTTGTGTTGAATCAACATTTCTAATGTTTTTTCTGAATGTTGTTTAGACTGTTAGACATTTTCTTGTTTCGTAAGTTCTACATGATTCAAACATTGTAATAACATCACAAACTCCCCCTAAACATCAGTTTAGCATGACCTTTTGTTGGTTAGTATGAATGATGGATTTAATAAAGGCCTCCAGATGCAGATCATTTTTGCTGACATAATCAGTCAGCTTTTAGATAATCAATAGAACAAGCAGTATTTAATCCCTTCATTTGGTGTGACAACAATTGAATCCACAAATATCATGAATGAGATTAAAATGATTGACTGGATAAGATCAATTACTGTATAAGTGAAATGTGAATAAGTGTTTTAGAACTATCCAATAGTGATTTAACCTGATGGAAAAACAAATGAAGAGTCTAAATTGGGGAAGAGCATCTTTTGACAGTCACAGATTTGCTTCCTACATTTGCTTGTTGCCAATAGATTGACACATACTTCACTGAAAAAGAAAATGCTAAGTAGGGTAGGTGCTACAATAGGTCAGAAAAACCTTATGCTGGACGCAGACATGCAGCGATTTCGCATAGCCTGGCGTTTTTGCCTGGCGTTTGTGCCCTGCGATTCGCAACAAAAATCGCCTCTGCTACAGCAGACTAGGCGCAAATCGAGAAGCAATTGTTTGTTTTAATTGTAGTTATAACGTCATGTCAACAAATATTTTGGAACAATTCGCTATTTTCAGTTTGAGTGGCGCCACCCTAGTGAGCAGTTATTGAACTATCGTAAGTAGGATAACATGAGTTGCAAAATGAGATTAAGTTAGGCTGAAGGTGAGAAATAAATGTGTTGTCGTTATTTTTGTTAATTTTTCTGCGTTTTTCTATTGATAATTTGATAATTTTTTTTTTTTTGTACTGAGATTTAGTTTTTTTCATGCGGGAGATGGTTCACTTGATACGGCATGAATTTATTGAATCTCCGTCAAATGTACAAAAATGATAAAAATGCAGTTTTTCTTCATTAAAAACATTTCTATACTTAAAAATATTAAATTATCAGCTGTTATTTTAAATTTTTTGAAAAAAGAATGGAGTTATTCCATTGAATAAGCTTCATAATCCATATGCAAGATGCACAACAATATAAATGTGTGGCGCGGTTATCCTACTTCGGCAGCCTTTTTTTTTGCAGCGCCCTCTATAATCACTGAAAATAGCGAATTGTTCCAAAATATTGTTCCAAAATGATGTCATAACTAAGCAATTAGAACACGTAATAAAATATCCCATCTCATTGCACGTGATTTGTAATGCCAGGCAAAAAGTACACGATGGCTGTAATTTTTTCAAAAGTAGAGATGCGAAATTGCTGCATGTCTGTGCCAAGCATTAGGCAGTCTGTCCGCATGTAACTATATTACGACAACCAATGAGAAGACAGCTGCTTCTTGCATGAAAAACAAGATAGAATGAAAAATTACATGATTGGTAGGTTAACATTTACTGTCTACAAACAGTGTGAACAAAACTATACGTTATTTTCTTTACGTTAAATTTTCATAAGTTACATTCAGTGTTGCCAACTTAGCGGATTTCCCGCTAGATTTGGCGGATTTTTGAGACCGCCAGCGGGGAAAAAAACAAGGCAGCGGACTGCGGAAAATCTAGCTTGGAGATTTTCCAATCGGCGGATTTTTGGCGGATTTTAGAATTTTTTAAAAATTGGGCGGAAATAGTAATTTTGCCGCAAATATTGGGCAGATTTAGCCCTAATCAAAAATAAAAAAATTTTTTTAAGCAAACAAATTACGTGTGTCAAGTTGGCAGTGCAAGGCCACCAAACCATATCAAACTATATATTTTCTATTAGTGCTCAATTCGTGCTATTTCGTGCCGTAAAAATTAGAATTCGTGCTGTAACAGGTAAAAAGTTATTAGCGATCAAATGTTTGCACTGCCAACTTGACGCTGCAGTGCAAGGTCAGCAAACCATATCAAACTATATATTTTCTGATAGCCCTGAATTCGTGCTATTTCGTGCCGTAAAAATTAGAATTCGTGCTGGAACAGGTAAAAAGTTATTAGCGATTAAATGTTGCATCGTCAAACATTCATCTCCCGATAACTATTTTTTTCTGTTGCGGCACGAATTCCAATTTTTACGGCACGAATTAGCACGAATTCAGGGCTATCAGAATCACCTCTTACATTTGTATTCTAACAATTTTTTGGTTTTTATCAAAAATAAAAAAAAATCAATCTTCATTTTTTTTAACTCTGATAAAAAATGCAATTTTCGGGTTAAAATTACCCGAATTAGCATGAATTCGGCACTAACAGATAGTATGTCTAAGATTTGTATATCTGGCAAATTAAAAAATGAGCAGGAAAGTAGTCATAGATCAAAGTATTTACAACCTATACCTGAATTTAATGTGATTAGTTATCGTGCTCCAAAAAATCAGGTTTTATAGGTTTGTTAGAAAATGGTAATGTTTATAAGGGCTTGCCTGTTAAAATTGATCGAATATCTTATATTTTTCTCAACACATGTCCGTTTGATTCCTTGGTTCAGTTGTTAACATGTAGCTACTGTGACTATCAAAATTATCAAAATGTGGTTGTTGGAAGAACCACAGAAATTTTTACAATTGCAACTGCACTAATGTTTATTTAATTGAGAAGTTTGCTGAGAAAAAAGTTATTAGCGTGCAGATTTTAGATTGTCATGGACTTGATCAACTTGAAAGTTATATTTCTCGTCGTCCTATTGAAGAATTAGAGGGGGAGATTTTTATAGTTATATAGTTTATCTAATGAAGGTTCGCTTGACATTCCAATGATTAAACTCGAAGATATCCGCAAAGTTATTAAAATTAATTCACAAAATTATGCCTTGACTGGAATAATGCAATTTATTCGAGGCATAAAAGGAAATTTAGGTCACTTTGTGGCTGTGTGCCTAAGAAGTACTGGTGGTTGGGAAGTTTATAACGATTTGAAACCAGAAGTTGGAAGAGTGAGTGGAAAAGTTAGTATGACGCCGTATGTTATTGTCTAAATTTTTAAATAAAAACCTCTCATTTCAAATTTTAATATTTTACTGCAATAAAATCTTTTAGTTCATTACTAAAATAGTTGGTGGTGGACAAAATGGTTGTGGTAGGCTACTATAAAAAAGTCTCCAAGGTGAATAAAGCTCCCCTTGAAAGAACTCCTGTTTGTATTTTATAAACAAATGGTTGTAAACAAATTAGGCAGGGGAGCTTCTTCAGGTGTTGCCAAGAATAAAAACTCAAAATAGCTTAAAAATCTCATTTTTTTATTTGCCAGATATACAAATCTTAGACATACTATCTGTTAGTGCCGAAATCATGCTAATTCGGGTAATTTTAACCCGAAAATTGCATTTTTTATCAAAGAGTTAAAAAAATGAAAATTGATTTTTTTTTTATTTTTGTAAAAAAACCAAAAAATTAGTTAGAATACAAATGTAAGAGGTGATTCTGATAGCCCTGAATTCGTGCTAATTCGTGCCGCAACAGAAAAAAAGTTATCGGCAGATGAACGTTTGACGATGCAACATTTAATTGCTAATAACTTTTTACCTGTTCCAGCACGAATTCTAATTTTTACGACAAGAAATAGCACGAATTCAGGGCTATCAGAAAATATATAGTTTGATATGGTTTGCTGACCTTGCACTGCAGCATCAAGTTGGCAGTGCAAACATTCGATCGCTAATAACTTTTTACCTGTTACAGCACGAATTCTAATTTTTACGGCACGAAATAGCACGAATTGAGCACTAATAGAAAATATATAGTTTCATATGGTTTGGTGACCTTGCACTGCCAACTTGACACACGTAACAAATTTTGTTCGGAAAATTTTTCAAAAATTAAGTAAATTTTTTAAACTTTTACTTTCTTTTTATTTTTTTTTTTTGTTTATTTTTAGCTTTTTTTTTAGTCTAGATTTTTTAAAACATTTGGCGGATTTTTAGCGGATTTTATACCTTTTAGAGTCAGCGGATTTTGGTGGATTTTAGAGGTTTCCTAAGCGGAATCTGGTTTTGGAGAGTTGGCAACACTGCTTACATTACGTTATGTTCAATGTGAACTACCCATTACGGTGGCCCCTCGTGCTCGTAAACTGTACATTCTATCTCTCCGGTAAGTTCAGTTCTTAAACTATCTAACAATTCGTGCACGAAACACCCATTGGTTAATGGCCTATGCACTGTACTGAAAGTATATATTGTGATATCTTATTTTAATCCTCTAGTCGAGCTGAGTCGAAAAATCATCGCTTCGTAGTCCAAAAATGCGCGTGCCATTGTTAACGAACGTAAACGCTCGTAAAATATTTTAAAAAATTCTTTACATTTGGGTTTTTGTATTGTTGCGCACATTTTTTGGCTACGAAACAATGATTTTTCGACTCGGCTCGACTAGAGGATTAAAATAAGATACCACAATATATACTTTCGGAACAATGCAAAAAAGTTCACGTCTCAGTTTCGTGCACGAATTGTTGGATAGAGCTTAGTTCCGCTATACTATGTGATGACCAACTTCCATTTTTTTTTTTTTTAGTAAGTTAAAGTTGGAAGTGTCTTTAAATATCTAGGAATTCCAAGGCTGAATGAATTTTGGAATGATTTTTCTTCTATATTTGAATTTATGTCACATGTGTTTGTGTTTGTTTAGTATGGAAAATTAATTTTATTCCAAAGCCTTATGTTGTTATGTAATTTCCTGAATTAATTATAGGAAATTATGTTTTTTGCATTATTGAAAGGGAGGTTTGGTTTCAAGGTTGTGATAATAGATTTTTGATTAGAATTACTGGCAAGTGTTTGTTTGTCTTTTAATTTGTGCTGGTTTTTCAAATATCGATTGTTATCTTTATTTTGGTGCGCTTTTGAAATTAGGTTAAGTGCGGGTTGTTATTGTTTATTATTAAAAAAAAAAAATCGATTTTAAGTGAGTTGAAGTGAAGATATGTTTGGAAATAGGGGGAAATTAATGGTTGTGAGAGGGTTAATCGATTTTTATATCGATTTTTGTAAATAAATAGTACCGGAGTGTTAAAATATCGATTTTATATTGATTTTATTTATTTTGTCGATTAAAAATCGATAAATTGATTGAAAAATTCCTTGAAACACAAAAATTAGTCGTTTTTTATATCGATTTATGTAAAATAATATTACTGAAGTGAGAAAATATCGATTTTATATTGATTTTTTTTATTTTTGTCGATTAAAAATCGATAATTTGATTGAAAAATTCCTTGAAACACAAAAATTAGTCGTTTTTTATATCGATTTATGTAAAATAATATTATTGAAGTGAGAAAATATCGATTTTATATTGATTTTTTTTATTTTGTCGATTAAAAATCGATAATTTGATTAAAAAATCCCTTAAAACACAAAAATTAGTCGATTTTTATATCGATTTATGTAAAATAATATTACGGGAGTGTGAAAATATCGATTTTATATTGATTTTTTTTATTTTGTCGATTAAAAATCGATAATTTGATTAAAAAATCCCTTAAAACACAAAAATTAGTCGATTTTTATATCGATTTATGTAAAATAATATTATTGAAGTGAGAAAATATTGATTTTATATTGATTTTTTTATTTGTCGATCAAAAATCGATAATTTGATATAAAAAAAATCCCTAAAAACACAAAAATTAGTCGATTTTTATATACCAGGAAGTAAAAATTAAAAAATCGATTTAAAAATTGGAGATCAGTATATATTTCTTTAAAGAAAATCGATTTCATTAAATATTGATAAAACAAACACAAAATTGCACTACTATATCCATTTCTCGCCCAAAAGCATCATAAACAAAAAAAATCGATTAAAAATTATTTCGCTTAATTTAAATAAAAAAAAAAAATAAATTGACATACTTTATAAACATATTGACTCCAGTATATTCCATGGCTCTGCTTATCCCTTTCCACGACTTCCCAATCTGGAAGAGCTGTCGCGCATTGAGCGGGAGTCGCGGATCGACCGGCGCCGGAGCTGCGGGAGTATCGACGGCATTGACGACGCCGCTTTTCCCGGCAGATGATTTAGCACTGCGCCCTTCTTCTCCTGCCCCATTCGAGTGTTTGACGAAAGAGCAGCCCATCGACAAAGGCACTAGTGATAAAACTGCGCTGTTAGCTGCTCCAACCACGAGCCATGTGCACTTAATCCCTGTGTGATGTATTTGCACGGACAAACGTGCGACTTGTGGTGCCTCGTAGCGCCTACTCGCACTCCTCGTTGTGCTCGCGGAAGAACACTTATGCTCATGCGCCGTGGATGGTGCGAGCACAATATGCGTTTAACGAGCCTAACTGACCTGTTTGTTTTGGAAAAATGGATATTAAACGACGTATTTATCATCGATTATGGCGGAAAATATTTCTATTTTGAGAATTTTAAAGGATTTTATGGAATTTGGTCATTTATTTGTAGAAATTATTGATATGGGAAAATACATGTATTAATTCATTTCCTGTTTGGATGTTGATTCTGTCATAGTTTCCTGTATTGTAATTTTCTTGATGTTGGAATAATATTTTTCTTTATAAACTATTAAAGGGAATGTTATCTGTTTCTTGTTGCGGAATTACGTCACAATACGTCACAATAGGTCATAATACGTCACAATAGGTCATAATACGTCATAATACGTCACTATATGATTATGAAATGACATCATAACTATGGTTTCATAACTCTGAAATGAGTTGTTTTTATGCTTAAATGACGGAATTAAGCTACAATATGTCATAGTACGTCTTAATACGTTATAATACGTCTTATTACGTCATAATACGTCTTATTACGTCATAATACGTCTTATTACGTCATAATACGTCATTACATGTTTATAAAATGACGTCATAACTCTGAAATAGGTTGTTTTTATGCTTAAATGAGCGTTAAATTGATGTAATGTTTTTATAAGTGGAAAATTGAGGTTAACAACTTGTTTTTAGCATTAAAAAATAATTTTTTCATAGTTTTATTATGAAATTATATTTTAAAAAAATATGTACATAGGTTATTGTGTTGATAGTTTGTTACTCTAAAGATTAATTAAAACTTAATGAGTCTTGCAAGACGTTAGTGTATTGTGAAAGTTTAAAATGCTTTCACGCAAAAGATTGAAAAATGGGAAGAAATTTTATGCATCGCTGCTGCATAACCTTTGCCACATACAAATGATGCGTTCAAAATGGCCACCGTTAAAGTTGCCGTTATAAAAAAAAAAATTTTTATGATTTATCCAACAAGATTTAGGAGTTTCTTATATTCATGTTTTTAATCAATAAAATGATTAAAAACCATCAAATTGGTCTGTAATTAGAGGAATTTTAATTTCACTTTATTAAATTAACACAAGATGGCAGACAAATTAATTCTTAAAGTACTAAACTTATGTAATTAGTGAAAAGTTATTTATTATTAGGGTAAAAAAAAAATTAATAAGTTTAATATAAACTTGCAAACTACAGTTTATTATGG
>JH432179.1:154021-184642 GCA_000239455.1 Strigamia maritima
AAATTTATCGATTATCCATTCCATTCTTTCTTCATTCCACATTGTCTTTATTTTTTATTTATATTTTTTATGTTGTTTTCAACCAATCATGATATTATAGATTTACTTATTTCAATTGTTTTTTTTTGTTTTTTTTTTTTGAAGTTTTTATTTGATAAAATAAAAATAAAGGAAATGAAAAAAATCTCAACTAGAGGGCAATTGTGTTGTTATAATGATATTATCTTGATAGTCAAATTCTGGTGCTGCTACCTCGAGGTTGAAAGAAAAAAAAGTTATGTGATTTTTTTTTTGCAGGCTTTGTTGAAAGGCATAGAAGAATTTATTGTGTTCTTGAATTCAGAATAAAGTTGATGTTATCGTAATATAGTTTGTCGATTGTCTGAAGCCTTTAGCAATATTTGTAAAATATGGTAGGTGGTTCATCATCGGTGTTATTTGTGGTAGCAGATATTTAGTTAATATTTTTAATATACGGTAGATGGAGCATCACTTCATGGTTTTAACAGAATTTAACAGGATTTAGCGGGATTTCATGCGTTAGCGGGATTTTAAGGGTTAGCAGGATTTTGTTGGTGTTGGTAAATGGATCTCTGGTCCAAGTTGCCATTGGCTCTTAATAGAGAGATGTGTCTCTCATTATTGTCGGCATTTTTATTGTCTGCCTAATTGATATTTTGGTTTGTTGCTCGTTTCCTACGTTTTGGCAACATAATAATGGAATTTATTATGTTGTCAGTCTTTACAATTGTGTAGTTCAATTATTTGGAGTTTTTGTTTATGTTTAGGAAACAATAATGGATTTTATTATGTTGTCATAAACTAAACACTATTTGTTTCTCAAACTGTATTTTATAAATGTAAATACTGTTTCTTGTTTGACTGTTTGGAAATATTTATGAGTTTTTATTTGCAAAGAATATTTGTACTTGTTATTGTGTGATGGCGTCACTTACTTAGATGGGGAACCATCACACCTTGTTTTATTAACCTTGTACAGTACACATGTCATGTGATTGACATGTGTCACTCGCCTTTTAGTTTTGCCCAGGTGTAGGACAAGATGTCCGCCTTGGTTTTGCTTCTACAGATGAAAAAAACTGTGTTTTTGTTTTGGAATTGTTAAATACTGTGAGTTGAATCATTAATTTAACGGCATTCCAGGGATTAACAAGATTTCATAAGTTAACGACATTCCAGGAATTTCAGGGGTTAACGGGTTCTCACAGGTTAACAGTATTTTAGTGATTAACAAGATTCCATGGATTAACGGCATTCCAGGAATTTCACAGGTTAACAGGTTTCCACGGGATAACGGTATTTCAGGGATTTCACGGCTAACGGGTCTCCACAGCTGACGGGTCTCCACGGCTGACGGGTCTCCACTCCTGACTGGTCTCCACGGCTGACGGGTCTCCACGGCTGACGGGTCTCCACAGAATAAAGGCATGCTACGAGATAACGGAATTTCATGGGATAGCGGGATTTCATGGGATAGCGGGATTTCATGAGATAACCGGATTTCATGGGATAACGGGATTTCATGGGATAACGGGATTTCATGAGATAGCGGGATTTCATGGGATAGCGGGATTTCATGGGATAGCGGGATTTCATGGGATAGCGGGATTTCATGGGATAGCGGGATTTCATGGGATAGCGGGATTTCATGGGATAGCGGGATTTCATGGGATAACGGGATTTCATGGAATAACGGGATTTCATGGGATAACAGGATTTCATGGGATAACGGGATTTCATGGGATAACGGGGATAACGGGATTTTACGGGATAACGAGATTTCACGGGTAACAGAATTCCACAAGATAACGGTTACATAGTAACTGATATTCAGCTAGTTATAATAAATGATAATAGAGTTAAATAAGTAATAATAAATAAAGATGAGGTTGATTTGTGGGTCATAGGAAGTATATTAAAAGTTAAGTGCAGTCAAAAAATTAATTTTTCAATAAATAAATTTAATAATAATAATAATAAATTTCAATAACATATTTCATTCTTTAAAATATTTTATTGTTGCATATTTATTATTTTATAAAAATTCCCATATTCCTTTTCCACAATGCAAAGAATCATGGTCAAATGATGTTCCCAATTCTAAAATTCAAATGATCCAGAACTAGTTTTCAGGTTTGGTCGAATTTCAACTCTCTGAGCATGTGCAGATAGTTATTTTGTTAACAATCAGAACTAGTGACATCGATCAAAACTATGCAAGAATAAAATATTTTAAAGAATGAAATACATGTTATTGTTAACACTCTTTCATGTATTCAAATTATTTTTGACTGCACTTGACCTTTAAATCACATCTATAGCGATGAAACATTGTGAAAAATGCAACTACACAGTATGTCCCAGAACCAACGTCCTAATTTTTTTTTTTTTTTTTTTTGTTTGTTTGCTGTTTGTGTTTGCATGGGTATTTAGCACAAATCACATCAAAAAATTAAAATACCTTCCAAAAAAAATAAAAAATTCAAAAATTTCAAAACACTCATCACTCATGTAACTCATAAAATTGAAGCAAAAAAAATTTATTTTCATTTTTATTTTCTAACTAAAAAAATCCATGAAACTCATTACTTCATCCTAAAACAAAATCTCTTGTTAGTTTGATTTACAAATGCTGAAAATGTCCTCCATTGTTCTTAATGCACTGATTAACTTTCTGAGACCATGTTTGTCGAATTGTTACCAATGTATCTCGAGAAATGTTTCGAGTATTTCTAATTATGCTTGTTTCCAGTTCTTGAATCGTGCTAGCAGGATACACTAACGTAAATTTTTCAAGTACCCCCATAAAAAGAAATCCATTGGGGTGAGGTCCGGTGAGCGTGCTGGCCAGTTAACTGGTCCACCCCTACCTATCCATCTACCTCGAAATTTTTCATCCAACCATTGACGTGCAATTCTTGAAAAATGAGGTGATGCACCATCTTGCATAAAATAGGGATTCAAGTCAGCATTTGCATCCAGCAGAAGTTCTAAGACTGGCCAAACCTGATTATTCAGTAGGCCCCTATATCGTTCTCCCGTTAAATTGCCATTGAAAAAAAGGCCTGATGACGACATCATCCCATATTGCACACCACACATTTAGTTTTTCAATGTGTTGGGAATGAGCATGTGGAAAGTTCTGAGGATTTGTTTTTGACCAATGATAGGTTCAATGCCGACTAACTTGTCCATGCCTAACAAAGGTCGATTCGTCCATAAAAATAATTTTTTTCTAAAATTGAGGATCCTGCTCAATTTGCTGCGCCGCCCATCTGCAGAATTGAAATCGATTTACAGGATCTCTATCAAGCAATTCTTGTACAAATCTTGTTTTGTATGGATGTGAAATGTGAACTGAACATGTGCCGACTGCTTTATTTATTCTCTATTTTGCATACAGGTGGCGTTGTATTTTAAAAGCGCTCCCACTAAAGATAAAAAATGCAGTGAAAACAGCTAACGTTTTAAGCTGAGATTTTAAGGGGCTCATATTTTCTCTTTACAATAACTTTTTTTTTATAAGTCTGAAAATTACCAAATAAAATGAGTGTATGTAAAACCACTTTTTGAACAGCTCCAGAAAATTTCAGATTTTTTGAAAAATTTTTTGAAAAAAATTTGTATTCAGAACTATTGCCTGTGTCAATTGACCCATAGGATAGGTTTCTGAGGGTTAAATTTTCTTTGCTACCATTTTATGAGTTACATGAGTGTTTTGTGATTTTTGATTTTTTTTTGTGAAAGTTTTAAAAAATTAGTTTTTTTGATGTGATTGTGCAGTAAATAGCTATGCAATAAAAAAAATAAAAAAAAATTGGACGTTGGTTCTGGGACATACTGGCTATTTATCATTTCGTGCGTGAAACTCCCATTGGTTAATGACCTATGTATTGTACTGAAAGTATATATTGTGGTATCTTATTTTAATCTTCTAGTCGAGTCGAGTCAAAAAATCATTGCTTTGTAGTCCAAAAATGAGCATGCTATTGTTAACAAATGAAAATGCTTGTAAAATATTTTTAAAAATTTATTTACATTTGGGTTTTTGTATTGTTGCGCACATTTTTTGGATACGAAACAATGATTTTTCGATTCAGCTCGGCTAGAGGATTAAAATAAGATATTACAATATATACTTTCAGTACAATATAGGTCATGAACCAATGGGAGTTTCGCGCACGAAATGATAAATAGAGTATAGATTATGTTAGTTTTTTATTTTATGTTAAAGTATGTATCTATTTAATAAAATTCTTTTTAAATTCTGCTTAAAAATAGTGAAAATATCAACCCTAAAACTATATTACCCGCCATCTATTGAAATAAAAACCAACTAAACAAACCTAAATCTTATTAACCATCACTAGATGCCGCTAGCCGACATTTAATCTTTTCATTTTCTTGTTTAAAACGACATCTAGTGTTGAAATCAATAACCACAAACTTAAAAAAATACAACATAAATTTAAATTATTTCATTATGAATACAAATTTATTCAAATTCAAATTCAACATTAAAATTCATTATTCCTCAAAATCTAATCGATCAAAAAACACTACACCAGAAACAACAATCCTCAAACTCCCACTCACCGATCGATCCGATTAAATAGACACCCTAAACCCACCAACACTTGAACCCGCCTCCCATATCGTATTCTATAAGCGTGCGAACAAATGACGTCATCACGCCCTCTATCGTGTGTTGTTGTTATGTTTGTTCGCTTCGCAAGAAACGAGCATGGCGTATCGGAGTCTGCCGCTTTCTCTTCCTCTCTCACTTTGATTCGCTCATTACTCGAAGGATCCGAGTAGCACACATACACACACACGGCCCACTAGTTGATAGAAGCCCGCCAAGGCCAGGTCTAACAATGATGGTTTATAAGTAAACGGCGATGACGGCGCTCGTCCACACGCGGCCATTGGGAAGAATCGATCCGTAACATTGGTGATTTGTTTTAGTGGATTTTTTTCTTCTTTTTTTATTTCAATCGTTTCTTGTTGTTATTATTATTATTATTAACGTAGACTGTGCATCGTTGCGAGTGTTTTTTTTTTATCCAATTCGGATGGATTAAGTTGGAGAAAGTGTGTGTGAGAGAAATCGGGGTATAATGCCACACTCGTGAATGAAATACAAGGCCCTGAGCAACTTGGCGGGCAGGTCCGCTACAAATGCGAATAATAAGCGAGGTGCTGGTGGGATCACCTCACCGAATTTAGCGATCAACAACGTCATGGCCAGTTCTCATCATCATCGGAAGAAAAACGAGACGAATAACGGACAGGCGACGGCGGGCGCGGATGAAACTCCCAATCACATCGTGTATAAGAAGGTAGGTGGTGTAACTGGTGGTGTAACTGGTGGTGTAACTGGTGGAGGGTAATTTTTCGAATGGTAAAATCGGAGGGTTTGATTGGTGCACGTGATTTAAGATGAGGGTGGGTGGTGGTTACCGTTAATTTGTGGGTTTTGTTTTGGGGTGATTTGGGGGATTTGTGTGAGGTTTTTTTGGATGGTTTGATTGGGGATTTTGGTATTATTGAATAGTTTTGTAAGGTTTTCGATGATTTGACTGGGGATTTTGGTGTTATTGAATGGTTTTGTGATTTTTTTGGGGGTTTTGGGTTTTTTAAAAATAATTTTGGGTATTTTTTTTAATTTTTAGGATAATTTTACTCAGGATTTTGGTATTATTGAATAGTTTTATAAGGTTTTGGATGATTTTTCTGGAAATTTTGGTATTATTAAATAGTTTTGTAAGGTTTTGGATGATTTTTCTGGGGATTTTGGAATTATTGAATAGTTTTTTTTTTTTGGGGGGGTTGGGTTTTTTAAATGATTTTGGGATGATTTTGCTGAAGATTTTAGTATTTTTGAATGGTTTAGTGAGATTTTGGAGTTATCTGACTGAGGATTTTGGTATTTGTGAATGGTTTTGTGAGTTTTTAAAGTTAATTGACTGAGTATTTTAATATTTTGAATGGTTTTGGGATGATTTTACTGAGGATTTTTGTATTTTTGAATGGTTTAGTGTTGTTAACTTTGGCTGATATAATTGAAATTTTTTATTCTTGGCTAAAGATTTTGAAATAAGTTTTTAAAATAGAACTGTAATCAAAATGTACCAATCACAGACTGTTGTGTTGAATAATCATTATCTTGATACTAAATCTTTCATTTTTGAATCTCCAGTCACAATATTACCCCCAAAAATGTTTGTTGATCATGATCAGTATACATTTCAATGTTATAGTGAATCATAAAAGATAAAAATTAATAAATAAATTTTTAAATTTTTTTTTTAAAAAAATTCAAAAAGTTATGCATAACCGATTTTAAATGAAAAACTTCTCACATGTAAAATATGACAATTTAGTTACATTTTAGTTCCTTATAAAAATAACTGAATTTTTATATCATATCAGAACTTATTAATAAAAACAAATTGTTTGCTATAACAAAGTTTAGAAAATATTAATCATGAGGTTTTTGGCTTAAATTAGCTCACAAACAAAGTTAGTAGAAAATGGACTCATGAACAGAAAAGGTAACCAGGTGAATCACAGTAGGTGCATTCAATTCCAAAGTTATTATAAAAGCAGAATTAAATCTGATTATAGAGAATCAGTTTAATCTGCTTTAAGCATTGAACGTGTTATTAAGTTTCAGTCTGCGCATGCGCAGTTGCAATCTTAAATATTCTAGGGTCAAGTTCCTTGATCGGAACTAGTTCTTAATCCAAAATCCATGTCCGGATTGTTGTAGTTTTCTCCTTTCAGTTGACATTTTAAGTTACTATAAAATAGTAGTATACATTAAAGTATACCAAAAGTGTTGTAATGTAGTAAAAACTATATAAAAAAGCACTGAAATCGCTTAATAAAGTCGATCGAGTGCCACCTCGATCAATCTCGAATCCAAAATGGCTGCCAAGAATGCTGTCATAAACAAGATTTCAGCAGCATAAACGCCAACCTACCTCTGCAACATGATCAACCATAAGTCATCTTCAATGTCAATGATTTTGTAACTTACTAAATGGTAAAAGATACGGAAAAAATGTCAATTAGAAACTTGTAGAGAATCTTCCAATTAGCCTAAAACATTTAACTTACGTAAATTAAGCCAATAATTAACCCCCCAGAAAAATTTATTAAGTGCAATTTTTCGATGTAGTTGATCACACTTTAAGTGTTTACGGCATTTTTCAAAATGAAATGTTCAAAATGAGAAGTAATGTTGTTGTTATTTTCAGTTTATTTTGGATTTTAAAAATAAAGCACCCCCTGTGCTATGGGACTGGTGCTTCGCTGCAGTGCACGCTTGATTGAAGGGATACTGGTTCTGTCTATTTTTGTATCATAAATCCATCTGTTGCCTTAACCGAGTACAACGGCTGATAAGTTGATGCTAAAATCACTCGTCTGCTGGCTGTATATTTTTTTTTCGGAGGTTAAACATCCGTCTAAGATTGGGCGGAAATAGCACCAGAAAGAACTAAATCCGCTTAATATTCTGCGGATATAGCGGATATAATCTGTGGGCTAATTCTTCCCAATGTTTGCTGAACAATTTCATAGCAAAAAGAATATTTACTGATTTATTGTGCAAACTCATATTTGCAACTGGGTATTAGTTGGAAAATTCTACTTATTTTTCGGGAAGGTTGGGAGTCACAGACTACTTAGCACAGACTAGCAAATCATCAAAAAAAGTGTTAACTGCCGATGAAAAATTTGTAATTGTCACGGATCAATTAAGGCAGTGTAGTGATGTTATGTCTCTAATGGGGACGGATAAATTCTGGAATTTTATGAATGTTATTGCGAAGATAACATAAACAAAGCTTATAATCTTGGGTAAACACAAAATTGGAATATGTCAACTTACGGTTAGTTTACATTGGTGTTCACTACTTCGCGATGTAATGCAAGATGGCTGCGCAATTCATTGTGGGTTTAAAATTACAGACGTAAACTTAAGTTTGAAGTTCCAAATTGCTTTTGAAGTAGGAAGTAACGTAACTTAACTAATTACAGCAACCAATGAGAAGACAGCTGCTACTAGCATGACGAAATGAGAAATTGGGGTTGAAACGTGATTGGTTGGTTTACATTTACTGTCTACAAACCATTAAATGCAGGAAATCAGATCAACCTGAGATTTTAACATTAGAAATAAGATTGGACATTTCTGAGTTTCCCCGCCAGGGGTTACTTGCCAAAGTGATTAAATCATCCATGACAACGAAGTGATGTCTGTCGTTTAATAAATGACATTAAGTGGTGAATGTATAACATTTCAGTCTCAGATTCTGTTGGAGTTCCAGGTAGCTTAATGGTAGAGCACCCGACCGGCAATTGGGGTTCAAGACCCGGGCCAGGCTCCAATGGAGTCTGGACTCTTTGTTTTACACCAAGTACGGATGTGATGAGAACATTAAAGCCATTGATTTTCAATCTTATTTCAATGTGTTTTCGTGAAATTAATAATTGGGTGAATTTAGTAGGCCAATATTGGGCAATTTTTACCAGGCGATAAATATTGGTCGGATTTAGTCTTGCGGCTATTTCTGTCTAATATTGGACGGAAATAGCCGCAGATATTTTTTCCTCTTTTTCCTCAAATGAAGAAAATGAAGATATGGGCGCCAGGTGTCGTTTCTTGAAATTTGTACATAGTTGGAGAAATTATTAATAGTTTAATGAATTTATTAAAGAGATAGTTATCTAGGAATAGTGAATTTTCTTTGGGGAATTTTGATCCACATTCGTTGAGTTTGGATGTGCAAGTGGAACAATGAATGAAGTTAAAAATAAACCCATGTTTATTGCTTTTAAGATCAATGTGGGATTGAAAATAGAAAGAAATCAATAAAATTGTAAATAAAATTTTGCATGCAATTTTATCAACCTGCATTTTATTTCTAGTAGCTTTGTGACGTATAGTACTAGCCAGAATGGACTAAATTGTAGCTTTAGTAGTCTAAAATATGTAGCTTCAATAGTCTAAAATGTGTAGCTTTAATAGTCTAAAATATGTAGCTTTAATAGTCTAAAATGTGTAGCTTTAATAGTCTCAAATATGTAGCTTTAATAGTCTCAAATATGTAGCTTCAATAGTCTAAAATATTCTAAGACTATTTAAGCTATTTAGACTATACTAAAGCTAATAGTCTTAGAATAGTCCAAACAGCTTAAATAGTCTTAGAATAGTCCAAACAGCTTAAATAGTCTTAGAATAGTCCAAACAGCTTAAATAGTCTTAGAATAGTCCAAACAGCTTAAATAGTCTTAGAATAGTCCAAACAGCTTAAATAGTCTTAGAATAGTCCAAACAGCTTAAATAGTCTTAGAATAGTCCAAACAGCTTAAATAGTCTTAGAATAGTCCAAACAGCTTAAATAGTCTTAGAATAGTCCAAACAGCTTAAATAGTCTTAGAATAGTCCAAACAGCTTAAATAGTCTTAGAATAATCTAAATGCTATTACCTCCTTTAAGTTGGCAGTACAGTATACGGAAGTATTAATCTAAAGATGATTGTGCCTTGTAGTAAATCTAATGTACTCTTTGTGCCCATCATTAATTTTGATTGTACTCGTACAGTTTTACAGATATTTCTATTTGCTAAAAGTGCAAATATCTGCGAAACTGTATACGAGTACAAACTACGTGGTACAATCATTTTTAGTAATACTTTTGTATACTGTATTGCCAACTTAACGGAGGTATAATAGCTTGAGTTTCCTAATGGTTAGTTTGCATTGGTGTTCATAACATTCTGTAACGCAACATAACGCAAGATGGCTGTGCAATGCATTGTGGGTTTAAAATTACAGATCCTACTTCAAAATTAGTTTTGAAGTAGGAAGTAACGTAAACGTGACTTAAAAATTACTGCAACCAATTAGAAGACAGCTGCTTCTCACGTGAAAAACGAGACGTAATGAGAAATTACGTGATTGGTCGGTTTACATTTACTGTCTACAATGTGAACAAAACCTTATGTTACTTTTCCTAACTTACGTTACGTTCAATGTGAAGTAATCATAAAAAATAGCTTTTTTTATGTTATTCAGTATATTAATTAATGACCTGTTATAAATCCAAAGTCATATTTTAAGAATGCTCTTTGTAACTAGGCTACTGGCAGTCATCTTGAAAGTGAATAGAGAGTAGTATCGAAAGAGCATAACCCGAAGATGGTTCGAGATGAAGAGTCTGAAAGACCATGTTAGGAACTAAAGGAGAATGACATACATATTTACCAAGGAAAAATATATTGACATTGTTTAAGAAAAGTTCACACAATTTTTCAAGACTTATTATCATATAAATCGAAACATATGTTGTTTCATTCATAGCTATTTTACATCTATACATTCATTACTATTTCAAAACATAAAAAAAAGTTACTGAATTGTCATATTTTGAAATATTTATGAATATTTTATTCATTTCTATGGGAATTTCCATGAAATTGACAGATCATTTATTATTAATTTAGACTGTATGTATTGTTAAATATATATAGTTTAAAATATTTTAAAAGATTGAAAAATCAATAAAATTGAAAGAAAACGTTTCTGGTTAAAAGCATTGAATGCAGTCAATTGTTTCAAATTACTGGGACAATAACTTAGAACAAAAATGTAAAAAAAAAGAATTGTTGTTAATTTGTTTTGTATGCCAACTTGGTCTTATTGGTCGGATCCAATTTGTAGTGTAGATGTGTGGCATTGCAGGAGTGCCTCCCTTTGGCATGAAAGTGAGGCTGTCCTGCAAGTGCTTGCAGCTTCAGTCGTGAGACCCTGATCACTCGGATCCCATAGGGGGCATCACCATCTAGTAGAATTCCCTGACCCTACTTAGCACGTTGAAGATTTGTGCGAAAATTATTTCACTTTGGAGACAGTTTGTGCAACGCTTGGTTTTAAATTACTACAAGTTTTTGCTTTTAAGACTTGCTTGTCTTCTGCATCTTGAATAAAATAGTATAGGGATGTGGTGAGAAGGGGTTAAAAAGATGGGATTTGTGTTAAAACGGGGACAACTTTGACTACTGGGAGTATATAATAGCTTAAAGGGTTTGCGACACCACATTTTATATTGGACCATTGGATCAAGCATCATTTAAAAACCTTTTTTGGATTTTTTGAAGAATGTTTTCGTGTTAAAACCCAATGTTGAAGTTGTGAAAACAAGTAGAAGGTTTGCGATTTCTCTTGCGAGATTTATTTCATTAGACAGTTTGCGATTTCTCGAACGAGATTTTTATTATTACGAAACTTGTATTATTACGAGATTTTTATTATTACGAAACTTGTATTATTACGAGATTTTTATTATTACGAGACTTGTATTATTACGAGATTTTTATTATTACGAAACTTGTATTATTACGAGATTTGTATTATTACGAAACTTGTATTATTACGAGATTTTTATTATTACGAAACTTGTATTATTACGAGATTTTTATTATTACGAAACTTGTATTATTACGAGATTTTTATTATTACGAAACTTGTATTATTACGAGTATTTTTATTATTACGAAACTTGTATTATTACGAGATTTTTATTATTACGAAACTTGTATTATTACGAGATTTTTATTATTATGAAACTTGTATTATTACGAGATTTGTATTATTACGAGACTTTTATTATTACGAGATTTTTATTATTACGAAACTTGTATTATTACGAGATTTTATTATTACGAAACTTGTATTATTACGAGATTTTTATTATTACGAAACTTGTATTATTACGAGATTTTTATTATTACGAAACTTGTATTATTACGAGATTTTTATTATTACGAAACTTGTATTATTACGAGATTTTATTAAAAATCTCGTGATTTCATTTTTTGTTCCAACACTCTCGGACGAGATTTTTGAAGAATCTTGTTTCAAATTGTCGTGTATACGACTTCACTTGTGCATGCGCACTGCCTACAATCACAACTATTGTCGTGAAATTCTGCCGCCATTTTCCCTCCGCTTCGGCTGTAATTTTGGCAAAGTTGTGTCGATTACATTATCTCAGGTTAGTTTTTTAATCAGTCAAACACCTTGCACAAACCACAAGCCCAATACTTAGGCTTAATTTGTGCAAATGGTCTTGTTTTGCTAAAAATTGCTGCTGCCGATTTAAATGTCATATGTAATGAGAAATCGCAAACTGTCTATTACGGGAATGGCAAAAAATGAAATATTGTTAAAAATCTTATCTCTTTGTTTTAATGGTTTGACGAGATTTTTGAAAAATTTTGTTATACAATAGACAGTTAGCGATTTCTCATACGAGACCGAAAACGAGATTTTAAAAAACAAAATTTTACAAGTTTTTCAAATTTTTTTTTAAATCTCGTTAACAAAATATTGTATCATGTGTTTGTGATTTGTCACGAAACGTGTTACATACGACACAAATCGGCGGCAACACTTTTTAGCACAACTAGACATCTTATCACAAATTAAGTTTAAGAATTGGGCTTGTGGTTTGTGCATGATGTTTGACTGATAAAAAAACTAACCTGAGATATTGAAATTGACACAAATTTGCCAACATTGCAGCTGAAGCGGAGGGAAAATGGCAGCAGAATTTTACGACATTGTTGTATTGTATGCAGTGCGCATGCACAAATCAAGTCCTATACACGACAATTTGAAACGAGCTCGACTGAGACCTTTTAACCTTCCAAGAACCAATGATTCCAATGAACAATGTTAATCCAATGGTGATAGCATACATTTGTATGCATTATTGGAGGTTAAACGAGAATACATTTTGGCATTTTCGTAATGAAATAAATTTCGTACGAGAAATCGCAAACTGTCTATTGTCGTTAATTTTTTGTCTCGTATGAGAAAAACTGTCATATTGTCGATAATTTTTTATCTTGTACGAGAAATGGCAAACTGTCTATTGTTAAAAATTTTCATATGAGAAATCGCATACTGCCTAGTGAGAGATAAAAGTGACACCATATTGATAATTTGCACGATTGTTGCCAGTTGTGACGTGAACCCTGCTTATTTAACATGGGGAATATTGAATACCAACCATTTTAAGGGACGGCGATAATTATTCAGCTATAAAATATATGATGTCGTAAACTCTTTAAAAGCCCTTTTTGGAAACATTTTTTTTGTTTGGAACGTTTGGTTACAATTCTAGAAGGTCCATCACCCGCGTTCTAATAGAGCACCAGCAAACTAATTGAAATCTTGCAGTATGAATATATTCATTACTTATTAATGCATTGTATCATGGAATTTGAATGATTTTTTAAGCAGATGAATTTTTCATTCTGTGAATTTTAGTTGATTCTGATTTTTGAGTGGTTTTAAATTATACATCCTGCTTTGATATTCTATCTAAAGCCTACTGGTAGTACACATCAGCTCATTCCACCAGGACTACAGGACAAGAGTAACATAAAGACGGGAAAAAGTGAAATAGAAATGAAGAAATTGTGAATTTCCAAGCTACTTGTATGCATTGAAAATTGCCTGGAAAGGCTCCCAAGTATCGTGACTGTGCCTAGTATTTTTAAATACTAGATGCTGATACAGTAAAACCTCTGCGGACGGGACACCTCGGGTCCAGCCATACTTTCTCCTATCCGCAGAGGTGTCCCGTCCACAGAGGGACCCTCCGTAGACGGGACAAAAGCTCTTTGTCCCATCCGCAGAGGTAATGGTCTGTGGTTGGTCAGTTTCAAGTTATTTTTTTAAAAATTCAAAATTTTAAATCAAAAATTTAAAATTTTTTTTAATTAACAATTCAAAATTTTCAATCAAAAATTTAAAATTTTCAATAACAATTTAACAAATTCGTTTTTTTAAATAAAGATTCGAAAAATTTCTAATTTTTAAAAAATAATTTTGCAAAAGTTATTGTTTTGTCCCGTCCGCAGAGGTCATATATTCCGAACGGGATTGGACGAGGTGTCCTCTGTCCTGTCCGCAGAAGTGTCCCGTCCGCAGAGGTAAATTTCTATTGGTCGGGATTGATTGGGTCGGGTCCAGCCAATATCGTCCCGACCACAGAGGTGTCCCGTCCGCGGAGTGTCCCATCCGCGGAGGTTTTACTGTATTCAATTAGGCTTGCATTAAGTTCCTTGCCGATCAGGCTGTAGTAAAACCATACATGGATTAATTGAGGATAGATGCCCGATGTTATTAACTTCTGAGAGCTCACGTAGTAGCCGCTTGCACCGGTAAACCTTATTCTCTCTTTCTCTCTCTCTGAGATCTCATGTACATATATGACGGGATCGGGATCGTCCTGTCCGATGTACAAGATGTAAAATAGGGAGAACGTCCAATGAGCAATGATAATTTTTAAAATCAACAAATTAGAGCAAGCGGAGCGATTTTAACAATGGTTTTATTGTTAAGTTTTGACCAATGGGAGGCTGATTATGCTGATAGTATATAGCATGTTGCTGATCTATCATCTTGACCATTGTTAAAATCGCTCCTTTGCTCTAATTCTAAGAATTGTCTTATCGAATACCACTCGAGCTCGGTGGTTGTTGTAGTAGTTCTCTATAGCACTCATTTTTACATTCAGGTAACATTGTTTTTGTTTGGAACATTTGGTTATCATTCTGTCAAAAAAATCTGCTATCTTTAACAGTGTCAGGGGACCGTTGTGAGGTTGGTCGCAGTTATGTTCGGCAGGTGGTTGCATACGGGTATTGGAAAAACGCCGTGCCAAAAACAGTGGCCGTTTTGCCATTTGGTCACTAAGACAGGTTTCACTGTACACTTTAAGAATACAGAGTGTCCTACGAATCACTGACCAGGTCAGACCGTCTAGTTAACATACTGTTTTTTAACGATATTGTACTAAACAAATGATTCCCTACAACTTTTTAATTGGAAATTTTTGTCTAACCACAATGATTCTCAAGCTACAATATGAAAGTTATTGTTGTGTAATTTGATGATTGTTTAGATATCACCATTAAAAAGCGTATCAAGCAATTACTACGTATTCAACCGAATTACCACAATTTTGATGTCTTTATCCGTTTGGGAAATTTTTGGTCTGAACAGTAATTCATGAGATGACCTGTACAGTATACAGTGTACGTATACTAAAAGCTGAACAAGGCATTTGTTATGCAGCTATACTGATTTTTAAAAGTTGTTCGGCTTTTGTGCTTGCCAAAATCAGCTTAATTAAAATCCCAGCACAATTTTTTGCTTTTGGAGTATTGATTTGATTGATGTTTGGGTCATCTTGGTTATGTCAGTTTTTTTCATTGACCCTGTCTTGCATTTGGAATAGAGAACCAAGGAAAAACTTGTTTAAAGGCGGATGACAGAAACAGACAAAGGTTAGATCACATCATTCAAGTACAAGTCAGTCCAAATGCTGCTTAACTAAGCACACTGCAGTCAATTGCTGTGTTGGTAGCCAACAAAAAACATCAACTTTTTTTGATACAATCCAAATCCAATTGTTTTTGTCAGTCAAGACATAACAGTCATAACAGTACAAACTCCTTATAACAAACCACTAAAAATACACCAAAAAATATTCGTTACCACGAGATATTTGCTATATAAGTGAGCAAATTAGAATTTGAAATCTACATTTTGGGGATCTTCAACATATTTGGATTTTGTTGTAAATGACTTCGCTATAATGAGGCTACACTAGGTGCGTTCAATCCTGAAAAGAAAAGTCACTTATTTGCCTGAAATGACTTTTAAAAGGCAAATATGACGTAATTTACGTCGTAGTTACCTTATAGAAGTGACTACAGTAACTTTAGAGAAAAGGAAAACACAACTTATTTTTGCCTTACAGAAGTCACTTCTTTTTACTGCACATGCTCAGTGCTCACAAAAACTGCTTTAGTGGCAGCCATCTTGGAAACATTGATGTTTCTCGATTCTAAATTGAAGTTCTAGCGAATAAAACCTGCTAATTTTGAAGGTGGGGGACTTCATTAAACAACATCTTAACAATTTCTTGAGAGATTGGCATGAAAATGTGTTTGCGAAAAATGAAGACAAATCAGGGATACGGACATCACCAAACATTGTGGCCGCGGAACACACACTTAAGTTGGCCAGGATGTTCGCTGGTGTCCGTCCAAATAGTTTGTCATTTATTTTTCATAATTTTATATATTTTTTTTAGCAGATTCTTATGAAATATATTAGCCAAGATCGAATAGGCAATTTATCAACTAAATCTAATTGTTATTCAACAGTTGAAACAATAAAAATACAAATGGAACTTCATGAACAAATTTAAAGTGTGTTCATTGAGAAGTCACTTTTCCATAAGGCAGATAAGAAGAAGTGAAGAAGTGTGTTTATTCTTTCTCTCTCGTTCTCTCTATGATATCAACAATTAGATTTGGCCAGAAATTCTTCTTGGCATTGGCCTTAGCTTAGCTGGGGCCATGATTAGGAATTTGTGTTATTTTTCTACGTAGATAGAATATTCGAATTTTCATACAAGGAAAAGGTGATGGAGTGTTGTAATTACTGCACAAGCTGTTGCTTTGAAGCAATAACTGAAGAGATATTGTTACATTAATGGTTATTTATCATATATAAGTAAATTATGCATCACATCATTTTGTCAACAGCAAAATTTCATAAAATTTTTGTTGTGTGTATACTGACTGTATATTTAAATTCAAATTAAATTCTGATTAGATGATATAATATGCGCTGTATTAATAATCAGTTAATTTGACTCTTAATAATGAAGGTAAATTTGTTTGAATAAATAAAGATGAAATGAGCATTTTATTGAAGGCAATGAGTATTTTATTGATGGAAATTTAAATTTTATAAATTGACAAGAGATTTGGAAAACAAATTTGAATACTGTTTGAATCTCATTATAGCGAATTAAACGAATTATAAGGACAAAATTAATAAAAATTAATCTTTTAGAGAAAATATTAAAAAATTATGAAGATAATTTTTTAAATCAATAAATTAGAGCAAGCGGAGCAATGTTAACAATGGTTTCATTGTTTAATGTTTCATTGACCAATGGGAGGCTGATTACACTGAGAATCTAACTCGTAAAAACTATTGACGAGAGCGCACGCACGGATTCGTTGAATTCGAATTTCTGGTCGAATCTCATTGGTCGGTGCGCCTATTGTTATGATTATTTAGCACCATGAAAAATATCCAAAAATAAATTTGTGTTTTATCCACCTCTGTAACAATTAGCCGTCGGAGCGAGACACCCCACTCAATTCAAAAATGGCGATGGCGTGATGGGGATTTACATTTTGTTACATTTGTTGTTGTTGTTTTTGTTTATTTGTTTGTTTGTTTATTTATTTGTTTATTTATTTTTTTACTTTTTCTGTATTTTTTTTTACTTTTTGTCTTTTCTTCGCGCTAGTGATTGTCGAAACAGCTTGCAACCATTCATTTTTTTACTCATTGGTAAAACCACTCGTGCATTTAAAAATTGTGACCAGAATAAAGATTTATTCAGGTCGCAATTTTTGATGCACTCGTGATTTTTACCGAGTGAAAAATTCATTGTTACAAGCTTATTTCGACAATCACAGTAGTGCTTGTGGTATTACAACTGAATATCACTCGCGATCAGGCGATTGTTGTAGTGGTTCAAGCACTTATTTTTCACTCGCAGGAAAATTTGTGCGCAAACTACTATAATCACTCTGTTTTGGGGTGTTGTAACTGAGAAATTTTTGAGTCAAAAGCCTCACATGTAACACGGCACCCTATTGGTTGAAGCACTCAATTGTTGGCCAATCATGTCTGCATATGAACTCTATCTAACAATTCGTGCAGGAAACTCCCGTTGGTTAATGGCCTATGCATTGTACTGTAAGTATACACTGTGGTATCTTATTTTAATCTTCTAGTCGAGCTGAGTCGAAAAATCTTTGCTCTGTAGTCCAAAAATGTGCATGCCATTGTTAACAAACAAAAACACGCGTAAAATATTTTAAAAATTATTTATATTTGGCTTTTTGTATTGTTTGGCTACATTTTTTGGCTACGAAACAATGATTTTTTGACTCAGCGCGATTAGAGGATTAAAATAAGATACCACAATATATACTTTTAGTACAATGCAAAAAAGTTGATTTTTCAGTTTCGTGCATGAATTGTTAGATAGAGTTTAGTGAGAAACTCTTACCTAGGACTTTGTTACTTGAGCATGACATAGTTGTAGATTAGTAGATTTCTCTGGGGAGTTTGTGTAATTTCTTTTTCTGTTTTCTACACTTAAAAAACGTGTTTCAATTTAAGGATAGTTGTGAGTAGTTAGAAAGTTATTAAAATTTTATACATGTCTGTTTTTTTTTTATGTATACAGTATTTTTTCACTTTGGCTTCTTCCTGTTTGGCTTTTCAATTTTTTTTCTTCTTTCTTTTGGAATTCTCCCACTTTTTCCTGGAATTTTGAAATTCTTCATTTCCTATTCAACCAAATCAAATCTTTCTGAAAGAAAGAAAAGTAAATATTTTTTATTTGGGTTTGGAGCTATATTTTCATTAAAATTTTATTACAAAAGTATATTTTGTTTGCATTCACAAAAATTTTTTTTATTTTTTATTTTTGTGTTTCTTTTCATCAAGTTAGGTGTTTTTCATTGTTTAACATTGCATGGAATGATTGTATTTTTTATGGAGCTAGTACTAAGGCTTGGTACACATTAACTAAACAACTGTCATTCATTTGATGTTGATTGTTAATTGTTATTTTAGTTTTGTTCACAAAAATGTGAAACAATGGAATTTTATCTATACTCTATTTATTATTTCGTACGCGAAACTCCCATCGGTTAATGACCTATATTGTACTGAAAGTATATATTGTGGCATCTTATTTTAATCTTCTAGTCAATCCGAGTCTAAAAAATCATTGTTTCATAGCCAAAAAAATGTGCGCAACAATACAAAAACCCAAATGTAAATAATTTTTTAAAAATATTTTACAAGCATTTTCATTCGTTAACAATGACATGCACATTTTTGGACTACAAAACAATGATTTTTCGACTCAGCTCAACTAGAGGATTAAAATAAGATGCCACAATATATACTTCCGATACAATATAGGTTATTAACCAATGGGAGTTTCGCGCACGAAATGATAAGTAGAGTATAGATGTGACAATTTAGTTTGTAAATGATATTTTGTAATACTGGTGCCTACTTTTACATATTGACACAAGATGTCAGGTGATTCCTATCCAATATCCAATAAATATAACTAGCTATGTATGTGTGTATGTATATGTCTATGCGTAACACTGTTTGTGGACGTCAATACAATGTGCAGCAAGAATCACAGCAATTTGTCGTGTGACAGTGTTGTTAAAGCGGGGGTTTGTCTGTGCAGTTGTCACCAGGCAACAATGGCACACTGACATGACAACGTCCAAACAAACAATACAGTTTGCACTCCAACAACCACACTGCAAACGAACATGATAAGTTACAGCAACAATCCCCACAACAACAATCTCAACAACAAACCTCATTGTATCATTGCAATGTGTGGTGTGGTAGTGTTATTGCAAAGGGTTTGGCTGTGCTGTTGATAAACCTCTGTCACCAGGCAACGACTGCACACTGACATGGCAAAACAATAATCTAATGCTGGATGCAGACATGCAGCGATTTTGCATCACCTAGCGTTTTTGCCCTGCAATGCGCAACAGAAATCGCCTCTGCTACAGAGATACTAGACGCGAATTGAGAAGCAATTGTTTGTTTTAATTGTATAGTTATAAAGTCATGTCAACAAATATTTTGGAACATTGTTCCAAAATGATGTCATAACTAACAATTAGAACACACGATTTGTATCGCCAGGCAAAAAGTAAACGATGGCTGTACTTTTTTCAAAAGTAGAATGTTCTGTCGCGTTACGGAAGTGACGTTTTGTGCGCACGCGCAGAGGTAGAAGCAATCGGCCGCGATTGAAATCGCTGCTTGTCTCGATCCGCCGCCCAGCATGACGCTGGGTTCTCACTTGCGATTTTTCCGCTTTATCGCGCGAATTCCGCGCGGAAAACTAACGTCAAAATTGCGCTATTTTTGAAATTGAAATTTTTTTTAGGCTTTTCTGTGTTTTTGCTGCATGTGGGAATCTAGAAACATTTTCAATTTTAAAAATAGCGCAATTTTGAGGAAAAATAAGTTTTAAAAAACCGCAAAACGCAATAAAATCGCGCGATTTTACCACAAGTGAGAATCCAGCATAAAAGAAGTGGACTAATCGCGCTCGCTGCGCTTTGCGAGATTAGTGATACTGACACGGGATGTTCACAAGGGCGATTGAAAAGAACCGTCATTTTTGACGGGTTACCGCTAGTCAAAATAATGATTATTGTTGGCAGATGGGGATACGCAGCGACTGTAGTGCTGGCATTGCTGTTTAAAATGGAATTCAAAATGGCGATTTTCCACCCTAGTTTGATTGTTCTGATAAAAGGATGTATCAGCAATAGTATCTCATAAACTACTGAGTATAATGGGTCATTAACAAAACAGAATTGATTCATCACATAATGCCATTACATGATATTTATTTCTTTTTTTATGTTACTAAATATGAAACAAGTAAATTTCTTATTAGATGAGGCACAAAGTCTTTTCTTAGAAAGTGATAAAATTCTTTATAAGAGTTTAGTAATAATTTCTTTATTAGAAAATAAGATTTAGGCTTAATGTTGGACATTTTTCTGCTTGAAATGTTGCCCCAAAATAGTTCAGAAGATGTTGTAAAGATCTTTTGAGTCAAACTTGATTAATTGATTGCAAATTGATGTAAAGTAAATTGATTTCTTACTTCAGTTTGGCATTTTGCCAAATTTGAATACCGATCGGTGCATTGAGCATGTTTCATTAAGAATTTGCAACTTAATAACACCGAAAGAAACCAAAATTTCAATTAAATCTAATTTTTGTATAAAGAAATGTGTCAACCACTTTATCAGTTAAGAGTATTTTACATGCACTATACAGTGATATATCCAAGAGGAATGATGGTAAGCTCCAGTGCTCCCTCTTTTCACTTAGTGTAGCCAGGAAAAAATTGTTCAGCGCTTGCTTTCGAAAAATCTTGGATACTCGCCTGCATGCTGTGATATCAAATTAGATTAAAACATTTAATGTGATATAACGATTTTTTTTTTTTTTTCAATAGCGGAACTATGACAGCAGAAACAGCTCTCATGTACAAATTCAGCCTTGTGCCTTGTGCTACTAATGGCAAAAATGCGAAATTGAGTTTAGGATCATACCTTTAATGGTTAGTTCATATTGAACGAAACGGAACGTAACTTAAGAAAAGTAACATATGGTTTTGTTCACACTGTTTGTAGACAGTAAATGTAAACCGACCAATCACGAAATTTCTTACTCCATCTTGTTTTTCATGCGAGAAGCAGCTGTCTTTTCATTGGTTGTCATAATTTCTTTAGTTACCGTACGTTACTTCCTACTTGAAAATCAATACTTAAGTTTACGTCTGATTTTAGGAACTTAAGTTTACGTCTGATTTTAGGGACTTAGGTTTACGTCTGATTTTAGGAACTTAAGTTTACGTCTGATTTTAGGAACTTAAGTTTATGTCTGATTTTAAACCCACAATGCATTGTGCAGCCATCTTGCGTCCCGTTACAGAATGGTGTAAACCCTACAATGTGAACTAGCCATATTACAAGCTGCATCATTTCATCATAATCTGATTTTCCATTATTATCTGTTGTAAATTTAATCTACATTTTTTGTTACAGTTTTTCAATTTACAATGCAGTTTTAATTTAGGGGTGGCCCACTCGCAATGGTGCTTTAAACCATTTATTGTAGTCGAGTTTTCGCTTTACGGTAAGACAGTTTGCTATAACGTGGTTGGCCCTTCTACCTATACTTAGCTGAAACTGGAACAGCGTTTTAAATGGAAAAATACATTAATAACGTTGTTTGTAGACAATTTGTATGTAAATTCCAGCATGTGGCAGCTTGTTTGGCTATTTCTCGTTTCGATAACTTTTCAACCGCGAAGCGACTTCTCAGTCTTATTCTTCCAATTATAACAACTAAATCCAATTCCCATTACCCTAGAGCTGTAAAATTGCTTATTTGAGATGGTTCTAACGACTCGCTCGACGCCACTTGTCTTTTCTTGCGTTTCACTTTAATCTTCTGCTTAGAAGCATGGAAATAAATTGCTCTTATGTGCCAGCTGCTGGTTGGTTTGTGCAAAAAGAAAAAGAAATATTTATATCTCGGGTTCCCGCAGAAAATGCATGTTTTGGGACAGTGGAAAGCTTGTAGTCAATTGTAAGGATTGCCTTCATCTCTTCTTTTATGCATGGACTGGGATGGTTTAAGAAAACATGGAAGAATTTATAGCATGTTGTTGTTGTTGTTCCTATGGGATCTCATATAGTGAGAGATTTTTATGGCTATTGGAGAAGTAGCGATTCATAGCGGAGCCGAAAGTTGACATTCGCTCGCTCTTTCCTTGGAAATACTTGATTGCTCATGTAATCTGCACAAATGTGTTTTGGTGTCTCTTCATGTCTACATGGTCTTGGGTTGGGGGTCCTAAGTGGTTTTAGTCAAGGACAGAGAGGCTTGTGGTGGATCCAGCAGCAGCTAAAGAAATATGACTCTCATGGCCAACTCATCAAGAATCACATGTAAAGTGGAAAGAGTGGAAAAATTTTTTTGAGACATTTTTATTATTTTTTTTATTTTGGGTCTCTTAGAACAGCCGGCCCTGGGTAGCAATAATGTATCTTTATATATGTTGATGGATGTTTTTCTTTTTACAGTAGACAGTTTGCGATTTCTCGTACGAGATTTATTTCATTTCGAGAATGCCAAAATAACGAGATAATGTTAAAAATCTTGTTTAAAAGGTCTCGGTCGAGATTTTTTTAAAATCTCGTTTTAAATTGTCGTGTATACGATTTGATTTGCGCATGCGCACTGCATACAATCGCAACAATTGTCGTGAAATTCTGCCGCCATTTTCTCTCCGCTTTGGCTGCAATGTTGGCAAATTTGTCTCGATTTCAATATCTCAGGTTAGTTTTTTTATCAGTCAAACACCTTGCACAAACCACAAGCCCAATACTTAGGCTTAATTTGTGATAAGGTATCTAGTTCATCTAAAAATTGCTGCTGACGATTTAAGTATCGTATGTAACATGTTTCTTGACAAATCGCAAACACCGCTACGACATTTTATTAACGAGATTTAAAAAAAAAAATTTTTTTGAAAATTTTAATTTTTTTTTAAATTTTGTTTTCGGTCTCGTAGGAGGAATTGCAAACTGTCTATTATATTTAGTTCATGTTTGGATTCCATCCAGCAGTCTCTGCTTGATTGTTCAAAGTGTTCCAGACAGTTGGGTCAGCTGATGAGATTTTCGATAATCGAAAGCACTGTGAAAGTAATGAGAAAAAACTAAATTTTTTTAAAATTTTTATTTAAACTTAAAGTAACGGCACGTATTAAAATAGATGTTTCTGGATGTTGATGCTATTTTTCATATGGTGATTTGTTGTGGTTTTAACCGTGCAGCGAAAATACATTTGTTTTCGAAATTTGCTTTCTGGGAATTTGAAATTGCAAAACAGAGGGGAGTTTACTATATATGAACAGCTTAGTTGGTTAGCAACAGTCATTGGTTGACTGCGGAAGCAATCCTTGGAAGAATGAATTTTTTTTTCGTTCAGCTGGCTATGATGAAGTGTAATTGACGGTTTTATTTTTCCTGGAACGTTACTGTCGGTTGTTTACTTTAAAGTGCACCAGTTGAATATCTTTGAAACAATTAAAGATAGCACCAATTTGTTAATGCAGTTGAATAGGAAGTGCTTGGCAGCCATTTTGATGGTTCCACTGAAAATGAACTTTGACTTTTGGTTCAAACAATTCATGTACTACCTTCATCTGTGGGGGTGCCAAGTTTAACTTACAGTTTTACAGAGGCTTAGCTTAATTTAATGCAAATAAATTTTGGAAGTTGGAAGTTATAAATTATTTTGTTGTTCTCATATGGATATAAAAACAGGCTGCATATATTTGTTGGACTGTGGCAGGTGTAATCCCCATCTAGGTCCACAAAATATCTTATTGATCTTTCAGCTTTCCTGGAGAAGTCTCTGTAAATAGATGGTGCATCTATCATGCATACATTTTTAAAATGTAATGGATAAGATGCTACATGTAGTCTACAACTGTCTACTTTCTTTTGTATGATTTGTATTTTCAGGTTACCAAGCCATAGTCCTAGGGTAGGGTTTACCAAGAGATGTACTATTGTACTAATGTATGGTTTACCAAGAGATGTTGTTATCCTGGTTTGGTTTGATGAGGAAATAGGCGCTAATATCCAAGGAAATAAAGAGACACATGCATTTGGTCTCACTGCAAAATTGCAAGTGGAAATGTATATTTGAAAATCTAAAAATAGCCGCGTAAACTACGGAGGCTTACAAGTGACATTCATAACTTATATACAATAACATAAAAGTAAGGGAAAACATTGTGAACAACAAATAATAACATCACATGAATAAATACGAGACTTTGAATGACTAAATAATAACAGATGTATTATTGTACTAATGTAGGGTTTACCAAGAGATGTACTATATTGTACTAATGAAGGGTTTACCAAGAGATGTTCTATTGTATACTAATGTAGGGTTTACCAAGAGATTTGCAAGAGAGATCGCCTTTGCTAACGCAGACTTGGTGTGAATCGAGAAGCGATTGTTCCAAAATATTTGTTGTTACGACGTCATAACTAAGCAATTTACTTAGTAGTGACATCATATCAAGAAATATTTTGGAACGATTGTTGATTGTTGATAAAAAACAAACAAAATGGAGCAATTAGAACATGTGATACAATACTCGCATCCCATTGGATGCGATTTGCATCGCCTGGTGAAAAAGTATACGTTGGCTGTACTTTTTTCAAAAGTAGATTCTTTGATCGCTCAACGGAAATGACGTTTTCTTCGCATGCGCAGAGCCATCAGTAATTGGAATGCGATGCGAATCTCTGCATGTCTGCGCCCAGCAATTACCAATGAGATTTCAAGATGGTCGCCAATTTGAAAAAAAAATGCTATAATTTGACACTCGAATGCGATGGACAAGTTTTGGTGGACGAAGTTCCGGATGGTGAATGATGGGTAATAAATGGGATTTGTCACGAAGACAGGAAATGTACATATTGGTGCCACTAGGGGTCCTCGATTGGTCATGACCATGAAATTGAAATTGATTTTGCTGTCCACTCTCAGAGAAATCGATGAACTGTCAGGCAGTAGTTGTGTATTAGCCGTTCATGAGGTTCAGTTTGGTACGTGCAACGGTTTACAAGTTTTGTATTCTCTTCTTCTACATATTTTGATGGGAATAAAAAAAATTTGATGGACTTTTGCTGTCTTCTGTTGAATTCTGAGCGTTGCGTGCTTTTCAACATGTGCCAACATGGGAGAAAATAAAAATTCAATTATCGAATAAATGCTGCAATATTTTTGTAAAGATTCATTTCGACCGCTTTTTTGGAAATAGGTTGTATATGATTTCTAAGATTTGTGACGTTAAAAGAATTTAATTGGATTCTAGTAAGAAAGGCTTCTTAATATAAAAATTCCTTCCATATTTTATTATTGGGAATCGGATCTTTATTTGTTTCGCTCTTTTTTTTATTTTGTTTTGTTCCAACAAAGAAATTTTGTAAAATCATCAAATGTGGATCAAAACCATCAAAATCAAACATAATTCTTTACTTTAAAGGGTTTACGACATCAAACATTTTATAGATGACTTAAAATGTCCGAAATGATTTTTACTTATTTTGTAAACGTTTAAAAAAATCATTTTGTATTCTGCTTATAAGGAAAACTGCTTCTAAGGAAAAACTGCTTATAATAGGTTTCCAAAGTGATAAACTGTTTATCTTGATTCTTTTGATTCTCGCTAGGCGGAAATGACGTTTTTTACGTCATTTTCCAACAATCAGTACCCATAAACCGCTTTTACATAAATTACATTGAGGGTTGTTTGTGCTGCTGAAATCTTGTTTTTGGCAGCCATTTTGGATTCGAGATTGATCGAGATGGCACTCGATCGATCGACTTTATTAAGAGATTGAGATTTCAGTGCTTTTTTATATATTTATTACTAGATTACAACACTTATGGTATACTTTAATGTATACTACTATTTTATAGTAGCTTAAAATGTCAACTGAAAGGAGAAAACTACAACAATCCGGACATGGATTTTGGATTAAGAACTAGTTCCAATCAAGGAACTTGACCCTAGAATATTTAAGTTTGCAACTGCTCATGCGCAGTTCAATGCTTAAAGCAGATTAAAATGATTCTCTTTAATCAGATTTAATTATGCTTTTATAATCATTTTGGAATTGAACGCACCTACTGCTTATAACAAAAAACTGCTTATAACAAAAAACTGCTTATAACGAAAAACTGCTTATGAGGAAAAACTGCTTATGAGGAAAAACTGCTTATGAGGAAAAACTGCTTATGAGGAAAAACTGCTTATGAGGAAAAACTGCTTATAGGGAAAAACTGCTTATAGGGAAAACTGCTCTTAGGAAAAAACTGTTTATAAGGAAAAACTGCTTATAAGGAAAAACTGTTTATAAGGAAAAACTGCTCGTAGGGAAAAACTGCTCATAGGGAAAAACTGCTTGTAGGGAAAAACTGCTTGTAGGGAAAAATTACTTGTAGGGAAAAACTGGTTATAAGGAAAAGCTGCTTTTTACGAAAAACTATTTATAACGATTTTTCTGGCAGTCCCCAATGATAGATTTGCTAAACTAGTTGTTTATTATAACGAAAAACTGTTTTACATGCTAAACTGGTGCTTAGAGCGAAAACCCTGATTTTTTGTGTTTTTCGTTATAACGAGATAGAAATTTATTGTATTTTTTTAGGCCGTGGATATTTCCACAAACATATGTAGAAATAGACATTGGCTATTTCCACAAACGTTTGTGGAAATAGCCTGACCATTAAGGCTATTTCTCGCAAAAACTGCGTGTGTAAGTTGGCATGCAAAAATCGGGAAAATTTAGTACTACTCAATTAGTATTATTTGATATATCAAATTATAAATCTTTATTAACACAATTTAAAAACATTTTAATCTAAAATGTATAATATTTGATCAGAATTACATCTCTCACAAATAAAATCTGTGTCAGCAAGGACTACAATCTAGTTTCTAGATTGTAGTCCTGGGTGCCATGGATGCCTTTTGTTTTTACTCCACGGAAGATGATGAAGATCCCTGCTATTACTCATTTGACAAATCTCGCCTACGAAAACACCTAATAGAACAATTTACTAATCACGAAGAAAAATTTTCATCGCAAAATAGTCAGTTTAACCTAGAGCGTTCTTTTTCCCGACTTTTTCATTTCCCGGGAATTGGGAAAGGAAATTTTAAGCTTCTCGGGAATTCCCGGAAAAAAAAATTCAGAAACCCAACATTTTTACTGAAATTTATTGAATTTTCCAATTTACACTGGAATTTGAACCAAAATTCATTAAATATTCCAATTTAAACTGGAATTTTAACAGAAATTTATTGAAATTTCCAATTTCAAATGGAATTATACGGTTTAAGATATTTAAGCACTAGGCAGCTAAAATTGGTTTAATATGCCTAAAAACATTATTTTACTCTATAAATTATACTTTTGTACTTAAAATACAGATTTTTTTCTCAAAAATAAATTTATGTGTGCATCTGATTGTGAAATAGAAAGAAGAAAATTTTACTTTTTGGATAAAGATATATTTTAGGCATTATAATTCCATTTCAAATTGTAAATTTCGATAAAAAACCCTTTTAATTATGAATTTTGGTAAAAATCCCTTTTTAAATTGGAAAATTCCATTTGGTGATATCAATAAAAATACCATTTTAAATTAGAAAAATCACATGAAATTTAATGAATTTTGTACATATATCTTTATATTCGGGAATTCCCGGGAAAAAATCAAAATTCCCGGGAATTGGGAATTGCATTTTAGCCATGATTTCCCCGGATTGGGGTCCCGGGAATTCCCTCCCGTTACGCTCTAGTTTACTCAAAACTAAAACTTTAATATGACAGAGTTTCATGTTACTGTCGGGGAAAAAGTAAACACTACTCGGAAAATGATAACATGCTCTAAGTGTTAAGAAGATTTTCGTCGATCATGTCTGGAAAAACGTGGAGTAAAAACAAAAGGTATCCATGGCGCAGATTTTATTTGTGAGAGATGTAATTCTGATCAAATATTATGTTTTAATATTCAATATTATGTTTTTAAAGTGTGTTAATAAAGATTTATAACTTGATATAGGTATCAAATAATACTAATTGAGTAGTACTAAATTTTCAGCTTGAATTCTGATTTTTGCATGCCAACTTACACACGTAGTTTTTGAGAGAAATAGCCAATGTCTATTTCTACATATGTTTGTGGAAATAGATACTGCGATTTTTTTATACGCGATTGTAAATTCATTGTATTTATTTATACACGAGATTGTAAATTCATCGCTTTATTAGTGGCCTCCCGAGACGGGTTTCACTATTTGTCTAAAAATATACTCAGGCTCAAACGCTGTTCCAACATTACAGTCGCGCTACCAGAATGTTGACCAACGATCCAATGCAAGGTGCACAATAACGCACTGCAGGATAAAAAAAGAAACTTAAATCGATATCTCCCACAGAGTGAAAAAACTGACTTTACTCGCAGTGTTTCTCCCAGTTATTTTTCACTTTGTGAAAACTTGAACCAACTCGGCGAACAGTTTTTCACTCGCACAGTGCACTAAATTAACCACGCTTTAATCCACCTGCAAAAACATGTTTGGAGTTGGCTGGCTCATTGTTCATTTTCTCTCGGGCGGAGATGATTTACCTCATCGGAGGTGTAGGTTGGAACGGATTTTTGTTATTGCGCATTCATGAACTGGTGCATCCGACTGAATTTGATGGCATCAAGAATGTACAGTATGAGGGCTTAGGCTGCCATTGTAGGATTATGGTAGAATGTCTGTAAATCAAACATGGGATGTTGATTTTTAAAATCTTAGATTTTGTTTGTTGAGACTTCGTTTTAGAATGATTTGTGAATTCTATTAGAAATTTGCATGAGAATTGGGAAGATTTATAAAATTGATTATTTTGTTTGGAAATTTGAATTGGTGACTTTTTAACGGATGTCAGTTGAACGGGCGTCATTTAAACGCGGACAAATAACCAGATGACAAATGAACGGGCCGACAATTAAACGACCCGTCACTTAAACGGGTGTCATCTGAACGCCAAAAAAAAAATAAAAATTGAAAAAACGAAAAAAATGTAAACTGAACACGTCAGATGAATTTATTAATCCAAACACTAAAAAATCCAAATTTCTTATTGATGTGATAAATTGGTAACCTGCACACGTGCTTTGCATTTAAATTTTTGACACAATCGGCACCGCCATGAAGTAGTTCCAATTACATTATCCCGTTCCTTAACATATTCGAATCCGCGGTAAATCAAAGTATTTTGGCCACGTGTACTCGTCCCGTATTGTAGATTTGCTGCCATTGTTAAAGTAGATTGATGGATTGATGGATTGATGGATGAATGTTATGAAAATGGAAAATATATTTTAATATTTTCTTTATTTACTGTACTGGGCGTTCATTTGACACATTGGTTTAATTTTTTAAAATCTTTTATATAATTTTTTTAAATTTTTTTATCAATATTTTTTTTTTTTTTTTTTAATTTGTTTTAATTTTTTTTTTGTCCGTTGAATTGTCGCCCGGTTAATTTTTACCCGGTAAATTGTCTGCCTGTTAATTTGACGCGTGATGAAAGGTCCTACCGGTTAAATGTCATACCGGTGAACAGTCCATCCGGTTATTTATCCGCGTTTAAATGACGCCTGTTCAACTGACGTCCGTTAAAAAGTCGTAGTATCTTATATTTATATATTTATATTTTTATATAATTATATGTTTATATAAATTTGCAAACAGGCTCTAGCCAATGGGAGTTTGTTGCAATGTGTTGGAAATGGAGTTTAGCCGAGTTTGAAAAGTTATGTGTAAATTTGTTTTTACATGTTGAAAGCAAAAATTTCATATACGATTCTGGTGTTAAGCCTAGTACACATACCACTTTAGACTCAAAATATTCAGCCAGTCTGAATTTTCCATGTGACAATTATCAATGGAATTTTAAATAATGTTTAATGTCACATGGAAAATTCAGACTGGGAATAATGTGGTACACATGGTTTGTTTAATGACATCATATTACAAATGGCTACTGTCTGAAATATTTTTTGGCAAATGGCTACCATTGAAAATGTGCAATGAGGATGAGGATGATGATGACGATATATTCAAAAATCAATGTGTTATTGGGCTTGCTTTTCGTTTTCTCCTTTTCATTTCTTGGCAGGATATAGAACATATATTCCGCCAACAGCAGCTAATATGGATTCGTCCCTACTTGACGCAAT
>JH432179.1:184662-244101 GCA_000239455.1 Strigamia maritima
TGTTGCACGCGTTACACATAAACAGTAACTAGTTACCGTTATAGTTACTGTTTTAAAAAATAACTAGTTACTACAGTTACCGTTATCTGGTGTAACTGCAGAAAAGTAACTAGTTATAGTTACGTTTTTAAGTTAACGTTACAGTTACTTTTGCGTTACTGTCAAAAAAATTTAATGAAAAAGTGAAAAAAAGATGAAAATAAATATAAAATTTTTAAAATAGCAAAAACATTATTAATAAATTAATAATAAAGTTAAAATTAATGAAAATAACTCATATTTGAATGGGAAAAATAGAAAATGTAGTCATCTATTCAAATAATAACCAGAAACAGAATGAATTTATTATATGTATGATTGTATGATATGATGAATTGTTGAATTGTTGACTTATTGTCACTATATGACACTGCACAGTGCATACGTAGTAACGCACAATGTAACACAAAGTGTGACGTTACTGCGTTACCATGGAAATTTAAAAAAACGTTATCGCTACGTTATGACAATGCCGTTTGTAGCGCGTTACGTTAACGTTACGTAACGTTAACGGTATTAACGTTAACGTAACGTTAAAAACGTAACGTTGTTCAACACTGGGTAAATTGTCTGCCTGTTAATTTGACGCGCGATGAAAGGTCCTACCGGTTAAATGTCATACCGGTGAACAGTCCATCCGGTTATTTATCCGCGTTTAAATGACGCCTGTTCAACTGACGTCCGTTAAAAAGTCGTAGTATCTTATATTTATATATTTATATTTTTATATATTTATATGTTTATATATATTTGCAAACAGGCTCTAGCCAATGGGAGTTTGTTGCAATGTGTTGGAAATGGAGTTTAGCCGAGTTTGAAAAGTTATGTGTAAATTTGTTTTTACATGTTGAAAGCAAAAATTTCATATACGATTCTGGTGTTAAGCCTAGTACACATACCACTTTAGACTCAAAATATTCAGCCAGTCTGAATTTTCCATGTGACAATTATCAATGGAATTTTAAATAATGTTTAATGTCACATGGAAAATTCAGACTGGGAATAATGTGGTACACATGGTTTGTTTAATGACATCATATTACAAATGGCTACTGTCTGAAATATTTTTTTGCAAATGGCTACCATTGAAAATGTGCAATGAGGATGAGGATGATGATGACGATATATTCAAAAATCAATGTGTTATTGGGCTTGCTTTTCGTTTTCTCCTTTTCATTTCTTGGCAGGATATAGAACATATATTCCGCCAACGGCAGCTAATATGGATTCGTCCCTACTTGACGCAATGTGCGAACATGCAGTTTAAGCGACCGGTTAAAAATAAAGATAACCAGGTGTGATCTGGTTATCTTTATCTTTAACCGGTCGCTTAAACCACAGGAATTATGGGTAGTTCACTGCAAAAAAAAAAATTTCCTGTGGGTAAAATATACTGGAAATATAATGGAAAGACCTTATTTCCATTGGAAACAAGGTCTTTTCATTATATTTCCATTATATTTACAGTATATTTTACAGTCACAATGTTCGGTGATGTCCGTATGTCGTCATTTTTTCGCAACTTTTACTCATGCGGATTTCTCAAGAAATTGCTAGGATGTCGCTAACTACAAAATTGGCAGGTTTTATTTGCTAAAACTTCTGGTTGGAATCGAGAAACATCAACAATTTAATCGTTTCTAAGATGGCTGCCACTAAAGCAAATTTTGTGAGCACTGAGCATGCAGCAGTAAAAAGAAGTGACTTCTATAGGGCAAAAAAGTGAGTTGTGTTTGTCTTTTCTCTAAAGTCACTTTAGTCATTTCTGTAAAGGCAACTATGGCGTAAATTACATCATATTTGCCTTTCAAAAGTCATTTCAGGCCAATAAGTGGCTTTTTTTTTCAGGATTGAACGCACCTAAACTGTATTCAACAATTCATGCACGAAACTGAGAAGTGAACTTTTTTGCATTGTATCGAAAGTATATATTGTGGTATCTTATTTTAGTTCTCTAGTTGATCTGAGTCGAAAAATCATTGGTTTTTAGTCCAAAAATGTGCATGGCATTGTTAATAAACGAAAACGCTTGTAAAATATTTTAAAAAATTATTTACATTTGGGTTTCTGTATTATTGCGCACATTTTTTGCCTACGAAACAATGATTTTTTGCTTTATGTCTCACATTTTAACCCTCAGACTAGGCATCTTAGCGTTTAAATGACACACAAAGCGTCTACTTCCGGTTTTGATAATAAATTACATACACATGCATGTGTATGTCAATACTTTTTGAACCCATCTACTAAAGCTGACCAGCATGTTTGGCCAAAGGTTCTTTAAAAACATAATCATTCCCAAAAATAACCTACTTAAGTAGTAACTCAAAGAATTAACTTTCTAAATTCAATTTATTCTTTGTGCAGTGCAGTTAAAACTTAATTGAGAAAGTAGGAAGGAGAGTAAGAATAGATATAATCACTGGAAACAGCTTAGGTTTCTATTATCAAAGAATGAGGCATTTTGCTAAAGTAATTTTCCGAGAAAATTCAGTTCAGTCTATATGGCTCATTTTTGTTTAATTTGAAAATATTAAAGAATATAGCCCAACCTTGGAATAAGGGAAGTTGTTTTATATCGAAAACTTGTTAACGAACAATAGGTGCATTCGGAAACTAAAACTCGTGAAAAATGAGTTTTGCGTGGTTAGTTTATCGTGGGTTTTGTGTATAATTCTGTGTGTGAAAATCTGAGGCATGTTTTAGCTCCGTTTTAGCTTCTATCACATGACTTGAAGTTGTCATTTGACTTTTAAAGCAAATGGCGACTGAAATTCTACAACTGCTAGAACTTCTAGAACTTTTTAAACGTCAAATTTCATTGCACGTGCATTTGCACGACGAAAATGGGCCAGCGAATAAAAATCAAATGCTACACATAAGGCAGCTTAGATTTTTATTCGCTGGTTGCGACAGTAAACTTCGTTCTATCTCTTTTCGGCTAATAGACAATTTGCGATTTCTCGTACGAGATTTATTTTATTACGAAAATGGCAAAAAACGAGATATTGTTAAAAATCTCGTCCCTTTGTTTTAATGGTTTGACGAGATTTTTGAAAAATTTCGTTACACATTGTCGTTAATTTTTTTTGTCTCGTACGAGAAATCGCAAACTGTCTAATGATCACATTAGACGTAATGTAACTTAAGCAAAGTAATGTATGATTTTGTTCACACTAGGAAGTTTGAAAAGTCATTTAAACAAGTGTAAAAACGTTTACACTCGTTTAAATTTCAATTTGCACGCTGTTTACACAAATTAATTCGTGTAAATGTCGTTCAACCGTATTAAACGGAAACGGCCCATTTTCGTCGTGCAAATGTACGTGCAACGGAATTTGACGTTTAAAAAGTTTTAGAAATTCTAGCAGTTGTAAAATTTCAGTCGCCATTTGCTTTAAAAGTCATATGACTACTTCAAGTCATGTGATAGAAGCTAAAACGGAGCTAATACATGCCTCAGATTTTCACACACAGAATTATACACAAATTAGAAATTAGGCGAGGTATTATGTACGTTGTGTAGTACACAACTGGTATTACATTAATAAGTACACTAAGGGAACTCATTAAAGTAATACCAGTTGTGTAATACACAACGTACGTAATACCACCTAATTTCTAATTTATCTGAATACGTGTATGCTGCAATGCATAATAATTACATTAAAATTTCTACCAAATGAAAGTGCACCTTGAAGTATAAGCACACTTGTTTTGGAATCTTGACAAAACAAATATGTTTGTAGTACCAATAATATGGTATATGCTTTTAGGGTGTTTATTTATCGAATAGGGTTGCGAGTTTTCTCGGCGAAAATTTGTGTTTACAGTATTCTGACGAATAACATGCAGTTAAGGGGCAATTTGACCTTTTGTCGAATCTTTTAGTTCTTCTATACTCGACATCAAGTGGATTAGCATATGAGTGTTTTTATAGTCGTTTTGGAAGATTTGGAGATGTTGGTTGTCACAGTATGCAATTTTTAGATTCACGAGTGGTTTTACCAATGAGGAAAAAAAATGAATGGTTGCAAGCTGTTTCGACAATCACTAGCGCGAGTGGTATTTGGGAAGAGAATCTAACGAGAAAAACTACAACAACAACAAATCTACATCTATATTTCTCAAAGGACTTTATGAGATTTTGCGAGATTTCACGGGATTTCATGGGATTCTATGGGATTAAGCGAGATTTCATGGGATTCCACAAAATTTCACGAGATTTTACGAAATTCTGCGAGATTTTACAGGATTTTAACAAAATACCCGAGCGACTGTAAATCCTGTAGAATCCCATAAAATCTCGCGAAATCTCGTAAAATCTTGCGAAATCTCATAAAATCTCGAGAAATCTGGCGGAAACTTGTGAAATCTTGTGGAATCTCGTGAAATCCCATGAAACCCCATGAAACATTGCGCCATCGCCATTTTGGGATTGGGGTGGAGTGGCTCGTTCTGACGGCTAATTGTTTCAGAAGTGGATAAAACAAATTTATTTTCGGATATTTTTCATGGTGCTAAATATAAATGGTCAAAACAATAGGCGCGCCGACCAATGAGATTCGACCAGAAATTCGAATTCAACGAATCCGCGCGTACGCTCTCGTCGATAGTTTTTTTATGAGTTAGATTCTCTTCAAAAAAAAGTCAAGTGGGCCAAAATAATGATAAACTGTTTTGACGAATGTCACCGAACATTGTGGCCAACGTAGGTACAAGTTCCACGGCCACGATGTTTGCTGACATCCGTCCAAATGGTTTGTCATTACTTTTCGCAACTCTTATCTATTTTTATGCCGATTTCACATGTAATTGTTAGGATTATGTTAAATGCTGTCCCCACCTACAAAATCTGCAGGTTTTATTTGCTAAAATCTCAGTTTGGAGTCGAGAAACACCATGCTTGATCCAAGATGACTGATACAGAATGCTGCCTAAACCCCTTATAACCAATAACTAGGTTTAAAACGACCAACTGGAGATTGTTTTGGTTTAAGCAGTTTTTAAGGTCTAAAACGAACACCAGGTTAAAACCAACTTTCCTAAAACGGCTAAATTAAACGGCTAAAACCAACCAGGTTGGTTTTCATTTTCGAATGCAATTATTACCTTCTAAACAAAACCTTAGACTCATCATGTTAAAAGTTTTTAAACAAATGTTTTAAAATGTTTTTTCAACAAATTGTAGTCTACAATACAAGGTAACTTGAAAATTGCGTTACAAATGGGAGAACTTTATTGATTAGGTATTGTGTTAATTTTTTATATATTTTTTTTATTAAATTAATATTTTAAAAATTATAAAAATTGTCATAGCTGCAAGAAAATATTTTTGACGGCTTTATCGAATATTGTTATATATAGCTGAGCTTGTAGTAGAAATCAATGTGTATATTTACTCTTTGAGAGTGCGATAATAAAAAAAATAATAATAGTGCTTCCCTTAGTGCCAAGAAATGGTGTTGATCAAATATTTTGTAAATTTTCTTTATAATTATAAACTTTATCCTACAATTCGTACATGAAACTGAAAAGTGAATTTTTTTGCATTGTACCGAAAGTATATATTGTGGTATCTTATTTTAATTTTCTAGTCAAGCTGAGTCGAAAGATCACTGTTTCGTAGCCAAAAAATGTGCGCAACAATACAAAAACTCAAATGTAAATAATTTTTTTAAATATTTTACAAGCGTTTTCGTTTGTTAACAATGGCATGCACATTTTTGGTCTACGCAACAATGATTTTCCTACTCGGCTCAATTAGAGGCTTAAAATAAGATATTACAATATATACTTTCAGTACAATGCATAGGTCATTAACCAATGGGAGTTTCGTGCACGATTTGTTAATGTCTTTTAACGTAATTTTTTGTCTTTGATGTACAAATAAATACAGTATTCCCTCAGATGGAACGGCATGCCGGATAGTGACGAGTCGGACCAGGCTGCCGAATTTTTTTTCTCGAATTTTCCGGCATTTTGTCCATTTGATTATTAATTGACCAGTTTGTCTACTTGTCAAAAACTGGTCAGAATCGTAATTACCGGCTTGCCGTTGTTTCCGAGGGAATAGGATAATAATAATAATATTTTGGAAAGCCGTTTAGGGTTAGAAGATGCGGTGTTTCTGCAATGTCTGTAGGAGGGCGAATCGATAGCCGCTTGGAGACGGTGATGTCATCTTGATGCACGTGGATGAATCGTGATTGACTGCCGACAGAGAATCTCATCTGTTTTTTTTTTTCCTTTCTATTTTTTGATCCTCTTTTTCTGCTTGAATTGTCATCTTTTTGGGTGAAATGAGGGATAAATTCTGTAATTAAGTTTAATACGAGTTTTGGGAAAAATTAAGAAATTAAATGGCGTCGTTTAGAAAATTTGGATTTAGTTTTTTTAAAAAAAAAATGATGGCGAAATATAATTAGATTTTATTTTTAAATGTTTCTAAAGTTGGATGTATAGCTTTTAATTCTTCGATGTTTGAAAATTCTGTAAAGAATTGATATGAAAATATTTAGTGGCTATCAAAAAATAATTATATTCGTACTTAATGGGTTTAAGACATCAATTCTTTTTTTATTGGTCCATTTGATCAAAGATGTTCTGAAACCATTAAATAATTTTTCAGGGATTTTTTTTGAAAAATATTTTGAGGTTTAAAGCTAATGTTGGAAGTTGTTAATTTCCACAACAGAGGGAGAGGAATACAGATTATTAAGCAGTAATTATTACATTTAAAAGTAAAAAAATTTAGCTCAAGATTCTGTGGAATTCGAGTGACTTTTTATCGGGCGTCAGTTCATCGGTCCAAATTATTCGGGCGTCAATTAAACGGTCACATAAAAAAAAAATTTTATCCGGTTAATTGTCTGCCACGTTTGGCACACGTTTAAATGTCGTACCGGTTAAATGTCATACCAGTGAAAAGTCTTTCCGGTAAATTGTGTAACCTTCGTATTTATTATAATTTGTATCGCCACCCAATGGCAGTTTTATTTATTAAATTGTGTTGTTGTTCCGTTGATAAGTTACAATTGTCTGCGTTAAAATGACGTCCGATGAACTGACGCCTGCTGAAAGGTTGTAATACTACATTTAGCATGGGGAATACCAATTGTGGCGTCAGAAACAGCGTTCTGCCAGCAGTGGCCAATAATATCAAGTGTCATCAAGCTCAAATTCACTGTTTTAAAATACAAAATGTTTTTTTTTTAACCATATAGACCAAGCTTAAGCATAAGAGATGCCTGGCCAAACTATAACAAACATTTGCCAAGAACGTGTTCATAAGTTAAAAATTAAAGTTGACAGTTCTGAATTTGTTATTATGTAGGTATATTCTTCATAATATCACCATTTAACATTTGATCAATCGAAAGTCATAATATGAGACTGTTATATTAAGCGAAAGGGACATTAACTGTACTCTATCTATTATTTCGTGCGCGAAACTCCCATTGGTTAATGACCTATATTCTACGGAAAGTATATATTGTGGTATCTTATTTTAATCCTCTAGTCGAGCCGAATCGAAAAATCATTGTAATGCTTAGTTCCCACTTGGCAGAAATTCCGACAGAAAATTTTCTGCTGCAGAAAATTTTGAGTGTAGAAAGCAGTATAGTGTTTACAAATTGCCTTCCTTAGCTGGCATCCATTTTTATATTCTACTTTCAATAGCCAGGGGACCAACAACAGAAAAACATACTTTTCTGCACTGCAGAAAATTTTTTGTCTGAGTTTCTGCCAAGTGGGAACCTAGCATTAGGTAGCCAAAAAATGTGCGCAACAATACAAAAACCCAAATGTAAATAATTTTTTAAAAATATTTTACAAGCGTTTTCATTCGTTAACAATGGCACGCACATTTTTGGACTACGAAACAATGATTTTTCGACTCAGCTCAACTAGAGGATTAAAATAAGATACCACAATATATACTTTCAGTACAATATAGGTTATTAACCAATGGGAGTTTCGCGCACAAAATGATAGAGTATAGTCTTACTTTTTTTACTGTAAAAATTAAACTTATGATCAGTTCAGTTTAAAACTAATTGGTTCAGTTTAGTATGGTTTGGGTCAGTTTCAGTTTTAAATTTTTTTAAATTTTTTTTTTTATTGTTTGTTTTTAGGGTTTAAGTATGATGTATTGGTAAATAAATAACAATATAAACTCTATCTTTCAATTCGTGCACGAAACTCCCATTGGTTAATGGCCTATGCATTGTACTGAAAGTATATATTATGGTATCTTATTTTAATCCTCTAGTCGAGTCGAGTTGAAAAATTATTGCTTTGTAGTTCAAAAATGTGCGTGCCATTGTTAACAAACGAAAACGCTTGTAAAATATTTAAAGAAATTATTTACATTTGGGTTTCAGACTTGTTGCGCACATTTTTTGCTAAGAAAACAATAGGTGCATTTGACTTGACGATTAAAATAAGCTACCTAATATATATATATATATATATATATATATATACAATGCAAAAAAGTTCACATGTTTACCATGTTTGTTTGAATATTCAGTTTATTCAGTTGGATTTTAGTTTGGTTTCCGTTTGGCTTCAGTTCTTGCATAAACCGACCAAATCCGAACCAATCGCAATAAGTGTAATAAAAATAAAAAGGCAATGGTGTTTGGGATTAATTTTTCAGAGTGGGTGAATTGTGATAGGATGTTAGTGTTAGCAGTGGAGTGGAATCAGGAAGAAATGTGTATAATAAAATGAATCCTAGTGATATTTGTTTCATTTCAGGAGTACTGCTCTTGTTGCTGGTTGAGTGGATAGAAAGGTTGGTCTTTGGGTAAAGGTCACTAAGGTTAAAATGAAGTAATGAGAATCAAAATATAATGTGTCAAAACATAAGGCATATTAAATATTAAAAGCCAAAGTCGACTTTACAGACTATGATGGTCTCACGATGTATTTTATATCGTGATTTATGTTATCTTAATCATTAGGTGCGTTTAATTTGATTTAGAGAAGTTAACTGAGTTGACTTAAACTCATTGCGTGTGACGATTTGGACGTCATAGTTATGGCAAATGACTTGCTTAAAGCAATTAATCTCAGTTAAGTTGCGTTCAATATTGCCTGAATAAAATTCTTAAGTGTGTAAACTCTATTTAACAATTCGTGCACGAAACTCTCATTGGTTAATGCATTGTACTAAAACTATATATTGTGATATTTTATTTTAATCCTCTAGTTGAGCCGAATCGAAAAATCATTGCTTCGTAGTCCAAAAATTTGCGTGCCATTGTAAACGAACGAAAACGCTCGTAAAATATTTTAAAAAATTATTTAAATTTGGGTTTTTGTTATTGTTGCGCGCATTTTTTGGCTACGAAACAATGATTTTTTGACTCGGCTCGACTAGAGGATTAAAATAAGATATCACAATACAGTAAAACCTCCGCGGATGGGACACTCCGCGGACGGGACACCTTTGTGGTAGGGACGATATTGGCTGGACCCGACCCAATCAATCCCGACCAATAGAAATTTACCTCTGCGGACGGGACACTTCTGCGGACAGGACAGAGGACACCTCGTCCAATCCCGTTCGGTCTAAATGACCTATGTGGACGGGACAAAACAATAAATTTTGCAAAATTATTTTTTAAATTAGAAATTTTTCAAATCTTTATTTTAAAAAAAGTTTTGAATTTTTCATTAAAATTTTAAATTTTTCATTAAAAATTTTAAATTTTTCATTAAAAATTTTAAATTTTTGATTTAAAATTTTGAATTTTTAAAAAAATAAGTTGAAACTGACCAACCACAGACCATTACCTCTGCGGATGGGACAAAGAGCTTTTGTCCCGTCTACGGAGGGTCCCTCTGTGGACGGGACACCTCTGCGGATGGGACAAAGTATGGCTGGACCCGAGGTGTCCCGTCCGCAGAGGTTTTACTGTATATACTCTCAGTACAATGCAAAAAAGTTCATTTTTGAGTTTCGTAAACGAATTGTTAGATATTAGTTGACTTAAAGTGGCCGGATATGATGTATTTGACGTCATATTTATCTGAAACCTCTTACTTTAGACATCTTTACTTAAGATACGATTTGGGTCACCTACTAAAGTCACCTACTACAAAATATGCAGCACAAAAGCCATGAATGTCCTAAACGTTGACTGCTTTTAGAATTGAATTGCACATTTTAGTATATTCAATTATTGTTCAATTTTATGTAATCGAGTAAAGAGGAGTGTCTACTATTTTGCAAATTGAACTTGCACATCAAACTTTAACGTCCACATATTGAAGTAATAAACTTAGCTAACAGTTAATTTATGAGTCTTTGGAAGCAGTACTTTTTTTTCCTTAGTGGTTCGAGGAAATTAATGTTAGAACTGCGATAAAAAAAATCAACAGAGTAGCAATTTCTTCAAGGTTTTTTTTCTTCGTTGAGACATTTTTTTCTTTTCAGTTTTTTTCGTGGCGATAAACTAGAATCATTTATCTCTCGATAAGCTACTTTTTGCTAAATGGGATTTTTGTTTACTTTTTATTCCACAATTGTGGATTTTCTGTTTCTAGTGCGCTTTGTGTTCATGACTCAACTAAATATGAAAGAATGGACTTTATGGCCCCCGGATCAAAAGAGGTCTTAAGCTACTAGTCCAGAAGAGATCCTCAGGTTCTAGGTCAAAAGAGGCCCTAGGGCTGTAGCTTGGAAGAGGTTTTGGGGCAATACCTCGAAGACTCGGAAGAGGGCCTAAATTTCGTTTCCAACACATTGCGTGAAACTCCCATTGGCTAGAGCTTTTTCCCGGCAATTGTTCAATGCACTTACAAAAATAATTCGAAAAATAACCATAAAAGAGCATAAACAACTATAAAGGAACAAAAAAACAACCATAAACGACCATAGGAATGACGATACATGGTAGTATTTGTACAAACTTATATAAATTTGTATTAATGTGCACGAAAACAGGCTCCAGCCAATGGGAGTTTCTCGCAATGTGTTGGAAACAGAGTTTAGGGCTCTAGCTTGGAAGTGGACCTAGGGCTCTAGCTTGGAAGTGGACCTAGGGCTCTAGCTTGGAAGTGGACCTAGGGCTCTAGCTTGGAAGTGGACCTAGGGCTCTAGCTTGGAAGTGGACCTAGGGCTCTAGCTTGGAAGTGGACCTAGGGCTCTAGCTTGGAAGTGGACCTAGGGCTCTAGCTTGGAAGTGGACCTAGGGCTCTAGCTTGGAAGTGGACCTAGGGCTCTAGCTTGGAAGTGGACCTAGGGCTCTAGTAGCGTGGAAGTGGACCTAGGGCTCTAGTAGCGTGGAAGTGGACCTAGGGCTCTAGTAGCTTGGAAGTGGACCTAGGGCTCTAGTAGCTTGGAAGTGGACCTAGGGCTCTAGCTTAGAAGAAACCCTGGGTTTTTTCGCTCAGAAAAGAATCAAGGGCTCTAGCTTATAAAAAGCCCTGGGGTTTTATCTCAGAAGAGGCCTTGGGGCTCTAGCTCAGAAGAGGCTTTGGGGCTCTAGCTCAGAAGAGGTCCTGGGGCTCTAGCTCAGAAGAGGTTCTGGGGCTCTAGCTCAGAAGAGGTCCTGGGGCTCTAGCTCAGAAGAAGTCCTGGGGCTCTAGCTCAGAAGAGGTTCTGGGGCTCAGAAGAGGTTCTGGGGCGCTAGCTAAAAAAGAGCTTTGGACTAAATGGGGCCTTGGAGAGTTTCTAGAGCACATGTAGTAATTACATCATTAGTTGTAAATAGCAGTCGACTATTTGCTAAATATAGTGAACTAGTTGGTAGCCTCGTCCTAGGACAGACTTTAAATTCTTTGTAGTATATATCATATCATTTCCTTCATTTTCACAATGCAATTCTGTTCTGTGTGTTGTAAATGTCAACCCCGTTATACTAACACTACCACACCACACATTTTAATGGTTGTGTCGGTACAGTGGGGTTTGGATAGTATAAAATTTGGGCGCCATTGTCGGGGAACAATACACAGTGTATGTAATATATGTAATGGGGAATGCCCAACTGTACACAACAACAATGCAGCCCATATCTCATTGCAACGACTCAACCATCGCAATGTGTGGCGTGGTAGCGTTATTATAACGAGGGAGCGTTATCGCCAACTCTGGCCTTTTATATTAATTTATTATAAAATCCATTTTGTTAGTTTACCGTAGTCATGCAATGCATAGCATATTCTTTGAAAGTGGCAATTTTTGTTTTTTAACTGCTAAAATCTTGTTTGTAATTGTAAAAACTTTTTTAAAAAGGGTTTTTGATATGACATTTTTTATTGGTCTAGTGGATATAGCATGTTTTAAGACTCTTAAATAATTTTTCAGAGATTTTTCAGAAATATTAAAGACTACCAGTAACTCGTCATCATTTTCAATGACCCTGATAACATTAATTGCATGAAATGTGTGTGATTAAGCAGCTGCTCATAAGTGACGTTATACTACTTCTGGTACTTATTGACTACATATTTTTTTCTCGTCACATTTTGGTCACAAAACTAAGACTCAAATCATCGTATGATATCACAGATCATCATGGAAACTAAAATGCACGATTATGTTTTCTCCTTCCGTCAAAATTGAGAAAGAATGCTAGTTTGCTTTCGGTATTACTTAGTCACATACGCTTTCATAGCAATTTAGGTTTACGGAGGAAAAAATATTGTGATTGTGCAACTCTAAAGGTGCATTTTCATTTGCGAGAAATGCCTCTCACGCTCATTTTTCAACAATCGCGTGACAAAAATCGCACGCTTGTTCATTTTCATTGTAGCGCAAGAAATTCTCTCGCAAATGAAAATGCACCTTAACATGGGGATGAGGGGAATGCACTGGACATCCAAGTCACTTGGTTAATAAGGAAGGAGACACTCTATATTATTGGTTATTGGCTTTTAATGTTTTGTCTAGCAGTCGGTGTCACTTCCCTGTCAACCATTTGACGATACTACCAAGTACACTCAACTGTATGTCGACCCATCTCCCCTTGACTTTAGTTCTGGGCAGCGTAGTCAGGCATTGCGCATTACCATGCCATAAGTTTACCTATGGCCAGTCATTGTCCAAATCGGGGAGATGGGGAATGATAACATGTCCTCACACTTGACTTCATTGGAACGATCGTGGCACAGAGAGAAGTTCGACAGCACATGTCTGTGTTAGTTGTTGGTCTCTTGTATAGCTCTGTTGCTAGTTGCTGTACGTGTTCCTTTTGGTGACAACCGTGATTGGCTACCGTTCATCGGCCACTATTTCCAAAAGGGGCCTTTGGTGTAGTGTATGGCAGTGACTGATGGTCCCAATATAACGCAAACGTAAGACGAATTAATTTTTTGTTTATTTTTGTTAAAATTAATCAATGTAATTTTTTAGATGCAAAATATTTCAAAGCAGACGAATCTTCAGTTCTTCTTCACTGAAATTACACTAAAAAAAAATTTAAACCCAAAATTTGATTATGAAAACAATCATTTAATCTGTTCAATTATTTTAACCCTCTAATATCTTAGCTATGGTAAAGAGTTGACAGACTTATGCCTGATTTATATTTGTCCGACTGTTAGTAAAATTTTTCTTCTGCCTTAATAGTATAATCGGAAAGAGGATTTGTCAGAAAGAATGGCTGAAGGCAAAATGTTATGAACCAATCATGGAACAATACAACTCCTTGCCAAAAAATGGAAACAGGCACTTTTTAAAGTCAGAAAAATGGAAATTTCTTAAAAGCTGTAATAGAGACAGACAAATGGTTTTAAGAGGATTTTTAAATTGTGTGTATGTAAAAAGTGTCATAATGGAGCTATGTAATTGTTGTCAACAATCACAATTTTCAAAAAAATCATTCTGACCAGAATTCTTGATGAATTTATAGTCACATCCTGAATCTGTTAGAGGTATGTACGTAGTTAAACATCCTGAAGTATTATCTGGTCACAATGATTTTTTTTAAATTTTGATTGTTGACAACAATTACATAGCTCCATTATGACCTTTTTTTGAGGCCCATACATCCAATTTAGAAAAGTTGCCCAAGAAATTGAACATCCAAGATCAGTTTAATTTTTAATTTTATCTTCAACAATTCTCGAGATATTGCCAAAATTGCAAAAACCTGATTTTGGTGGTTTTTAATTTTTTTCTCAGTAGCTACTTAATCAATCTTCAAAAATTTTACACGAAATGATAGCTCCACCATTCCTATAAATCCTCTTAAAACCATTTGTCTGTCACTATTACAGCTTTTAAGAAATTTCCATTTTTCCGACTTTAAAAATTGCCCGTTTCCATTTTTTTTGGCAAGGAGTTGTAGGTTCAACCAGTCGGAAACAATGCTTTTCGCCCTTCCTCTATTCGGAAGGCTCATTATCTGGTCACAATTGTGACTGAAAAAAGAGAAACAGCCAGGAATTAACAAAGTCCTTGAATAGGAATCAAACTACAGATTTCCTAGCAAAGGCAACCATTTTGAATTTCTCAAACTGTTTAATGTCTATAACAATATGAACTTGAACCAATGGGGATAAGAACCCCAGAATGTAAAATGAATTTTAAAGTACTTACTTGGGCGGTCTTTGCAAATGCAATTCTGCTTAGCATCACAATATCCAATTAATTTTTTTGTGAGATTCACACATCTAAGTTTACAGAGGAAGTTACTTCTATCGCCGCGGAGGCAGGAATCATCTGGCACAAGATATATAAAAATTCTAATCTTGTTAAAACAAAACTATATAGTCTGTCTGCGTAACTCTATAGTCCATATATCGCAGCAAATTTGCGAAATAGTTCGTGACTGATCCCATATAGTAATGGGAACAGACAAAATGGTATCTTCAAATAATTTGGATTGAGGGTTGTTATCATAAGAAATAAATAGAGAACACATTGAAATGAGATTAAAAATCAATGGCTTTTAAATTTAATGTTCTCATCATTTCCGTACTTGGTGAAAAACAAACAGATTCCCGTGAAATCACGTTTAATGCGGTCAATAACCCGCGGAATCATCGTTAAATCACTAAAATTGCGTTAAATCACTATAACTCGCGTTAAATCACTAAAATCGCTTTAAATCACTAAAATGGCGTTAAATTATTAAAATCGCATTAAATCACTAAAATTGCGTTAAATCACTAAAATTGCGTTAAATCACTAAAATCGCGTGTAATGACTCGTGAAATCTCATTTAACCGGCTCATAGATTCTAGATCGGATCACCAATTTTGTGGAATTCTGTGGGATCTCGCGTGGAATTTCGTAAAATTCTGTCACCAATGATCCTGTTTAATCCACCCGTGGATTCCGATCAAATATAACCTCAGACCGGATCATCAATCCCCAGCCAATCTCGTTGAATACTGTTAAAAAACCAGTGAGCCATCTGCCAGCGACAACAAATATTGCTAAAGGCTTTGGACGGACACCATCCACAAATTATATTATGATGATGATGATGATGATGATGATGATGATGATGATTGATTTTCAATGTAATTGATGTTATCACATACATGTTTCACCATTTGATTATGAGATCATGTGATCTTGCTTTGGAAAACATTGATTGCCCAGCCAATCCTATATGGACTACACAGTTATGCGGACAGACTGTAGGAAGGAACAAGTAAAGTAAGGTGTCTGTTTTTGGTTGAGTGTTTTCTTACCTGGCTGGTGGGCATCTGAACTGTCTGCTTGGTGCTTCTCTGCAAGTGTGCTTCTGGTTTTAAAAAAAGACAATTATTTTAATCTTTCAATAACATTATTATTAATAATAGATGGTTTGCGCGCGTCACATAAAATAACAATTACAAGACGCAGTAATTAAAAATAAATAAAAATTTCTCGTATTTTTAATTATTTCGGAATTTACTTATGAGTTTGTGGTCTTGGTATTTGCGCCACAAACAAACTCACGACAATAATAAAAATTAAGTTAGTGTTGGGGTAGGTACTTCTTTGAGGTGATTTTAATCGTTCCAATTGCTTAGAACATTGATTGAACATTTGATTTAGTTTACAAATTGTCTATTTCATCTTGGCTATGAGAATCCAGCTTAAAAATAGTTAAAATTGTGAAAAATAATGACAAACCAATTTGAAGGACGTCTGCGAACATCGTGGCCGACATAGGTGCGTGTTCCGCGGCCACAATGTTCGATGATGTCTGCACGCGTGATTTGTCGTCATTTTTCGCAATTTTTACCTTATTTTCATGCATGGAATCATGTTAGGATGTGTAAATGATGTCCCCAACTACAAAATTGGTAGGTTTTATTTGCTAAAACCTCAGTTTGGAGTCGAGACATGCTCGGTTTTATCGTTTCCAAGATGGATGCCACTGTTTCAAAATTTAAGCACACTGTGCATCTCACTGCGCAGTTTAAATTTCCGAATTCTTGTTATTAACTCCACGAAACTTTTAAAAAAAGTCGTCACGAGAAAGAAAAAATTAAAACTTGAAACAAAATATTATTTAATATTTCGTATTTAATGACATTTCGTAAATACAATTGGCATGCGCAAAGCCGCAAACCACCTAATAATTCTTTAATAAAATCCAAAACACAACACAAAGAAAAATTCTTAGCTATGATCAACAGATGACAGACTTATCAGGTCATAAATGTGACTAAAAAAGAGAAACACCCCAGGAATCAACAAACTCTTTGACCGAGAGTCGACCCACTGATCTCCAGTGTTGGCCGCACTACCGCTACAAATAGCGGCGCTACCAGTAGCGCTGCTACCGCTATATAGCGGCGCTACAAAATTCGCTACTTTTAAACCTAAAGTAGCGATACAGTAGCGGCGCTACTAATTTTCTAAAAATAACGGAAAATATAGCGGAAAAGTAGCGAAATTTTGCTACTTTTTCCGCTATATTTTCGCTTCATTTGATGCCGTTTTATTCTGTATAATAATTCAGAAAAATGAAAATAAAAACGCACTTGATACATACATATTGTAGATGCATTTGCACCGATGTATCATGTGCGTTTTTATTTTCATTTTTCCGAATATAAGCATGTTTTCTCTAGAATAAAAATTCTTCTTTGTTTTTCAATTTAAATATTCTGTTTTATTAAGTTTTTCATTTAATTTTGATTTTTAAAATTTTTTTTTTTTTTATTTTTTATTTTTTTATTAGTAGCGGAAAAAATTAGCGCAAAAAATTAGCGCAAAGTAGCGCAAAGTAGCGGTAGCGAAAAATCGCTACTAGCTATCCAAAAATAGCGATAGCGGTGGCGCTACTATTTTTTTAAAAGTAAAGTAGCGCTAGCGGTCGGCGCTACTTTTATTTAGTAGCGGGGCCAACACTGCTGATCTCCTGGCAAAGGCAACTATTTTGGATTTCTTTAAACTAACCAATGCATAAAACCATGAACTTGAATTTACATGCTTCAAGGCTGAACTAGAATGGGGATAAGAATTCCAGAATATAAAATAAAGCGCTTACTTGGGACGGTCTGGGCAAATACAAGTATGCTTAGCACCACAATATCCAGTTAATTTGTTTGTGAGTTTCACACATTTAAGTTGACAGAGCAAGTTATTATCACGTTGATTTTCGCTGGTGCAAACCAAGGATTCATCTATAAAAAATTTCATCTTGTTAAAACGAAGCTAGAAAAAGAAAGGGACAAGCAAAGGGCGGTGGTGTTTGCTTACCTGGCTGATTTGCTTGCCGTGTCTCTGCAGTTGTGCTGCTTTTGGCATACACAAGGCAGAGTAATATGATTAGAAAGTTCATATTTTTGTAAATTTTTGGTTATATAAATGTAATTCAGTACAAAATGGAGACTTTTGTTTATTTCATGTCTCTGCTTTATTTATGCAATAGCAATATATATTAATGGGCATATTTTTAATGGCGCTTAATTAATCCTATTCATCTGAGTCAATGAGAAATTAAGTTTAATACTTCAATTAATTATAATGAATTGATTTCTAATTATAAGAAGAAATTGTAATTAAGAGTAGAATAGGAGTTCTGATTTTAGTTATAGTGAAGTTAATATATATAATATAATGTAATATATAATATATAAACATAATACAGTAGCATATTCCCTCGGAAAGAACGGCATGCCGGATAATGGCGAGTCTGACCAGGGTTTCGGCATTTTGTTCATTTGATTATTAATTGACCAGTTGTCTATAGTTGTCAAAAACTGGTCAGACTTGTAATTACCATCATGCTGTTGTTTCCGAGAGAATGATTTTTTAGACATTTTTTAAGGTGTCAAAATTTTAATTTTAATGTGCGAAAGACTGTTAACTACAAGTATAACATGTATTTCATTCTTTAAAATATTTTATTGTTGCTTATTTATTATTTTATAACAATTCCAATATTTCTTGTCAAAAATACAATAGACAGTTTGCGATTTCTAGTACGAGACCGAAAACGAGATTTTAAAAAACGAAATTTTTAAAAAAAAACCGTTTTTTTAAATCTCGTTAATAAAATGTCGTATCGGTGTTTGCGGTTGGTCACGAAACACATTGCATACGACATTTAAATCGGCAGCAGCAATTTTTAGGAAAACAAGACACTTAACACAAATTAAGCCTAAGTATTGGGCTTGTGGTTTGTGCAAGGTGTTTGACTGATTAAAAAACTAACCTGAGATAATGTAATTGACACAACTTTGCCAAAATTACAGTCGAATCGAAGCGGAGGTAAAATGGCGGCAGAATTTCACGACAATTGTTGTGATTGTAGGCAGTGCGCATGCGCAAGTGAAGTCGTATACACGACAATTTGAAACGAGATTTTTCAAAAATCTCGTCTGAGAGTGTTGGAACGAAAAATGAAATTATGAGATTTTTAATAAAATCTCGTAATAATACAAGTATCATAATAATAAAAATTTCGTACGAGAAATCGCAAACTGTCTAATGCATCATGATCGAATGACGTTCCCAATCCTAAAATTTAAACGATCTAGAACTAGTTCTCAGGTTTAACTTTTTGACCATGCACATGCCTATGTGCATGCGCAGATTGTTATTTTGTTAACAATCACGACTGGTGACATCAATCAATACTTGTTCGATCATGATGCATTGCATGGTTTTTGTTATAAAATAATAAACATACATCGAAGAATGAAATTCATGTTATTGTTAACACTCTATCACATATTGAAATTAAAATTTTGACTACACTTGACCTTTAAATAGTATTTTCGGATTTAAACCTAATTTTGTAGTTGTGAAGACAACTAAAGTTTATTTATACCTATATGTTTGGAGCAACTCGGATTGGTTAGTGGCAACTAACTGTTAAATGGTGTTGCGAGTAACAAAGTAGTTCTAAATCGGTCAAAACCGGTCGTCGACCGGGCCATCTATTTCTTCAAGATGGAGGTTTCGCGCGGTTTATTCAAAAATGACCTTTACTTTCATTTGTTACTGACAGACATGTGACTTGGGGTATGAATACTTTCCTGCGATCAGTCCACTGACCAATCCGAGTTGCTCCAAACTTATAGGTAAATAGACTTTAGATAATTTCTTTTCTTTGTTTTTTGTTATTAAGTTATGATGACAGCATGAAACTTAAGTGCCAGTTGTCGATGACCTATTTAACTAAATACTTTGCAAACAGATTGTTTTATGATTATCTTTCTTGTACCTAGTGATCTTATTCTTTGTTTCGACGGTCGGAAATGAAAGTATTTAAATAGTGTGACAATTTTAGCAATTTCGGGAGTGATGTCGAGCATGAAGATTTTAATTTCGAATTTAGCAATGCGTGAGAATTGAAAGAACCATTGGAATTCCGGAGGTTGTTTGGGTTAATTATCTTGCTGATAATGAAGCGATTTGTTGAGGCATGTGGACCTTAATCAGCAACAGATGGCGACTTAATTCTCCAACAAAAACCAAGGATAATTTCCTTTTTTTTGTAATTACATCCTGGAAATTAATGGTCAATGAGGTTATGAGCTTATGGGACCGTGGCCACAAGTCTGATTTTTATTGAGGGAAGATTGAAAAAGTTTTCTTCGGAAACATAGGCATGCCGGATAATGGCGCGTCTGACCAGCGTGCCGAATAATTCGAATTTTCCGGCATTTTGTTTATTGGATTATTAATTGATCAGTTGTCTACTTGTCAAAAACTGGTCAGACTAGTAATAACCGGCATGTCGTTGTTTTCGAGGGTTCAAGCATTTTTACCTCTTTTGCAGCTAGGGTCCTGCAGTGTGTCTTTAACATGGACTGAGTTTTGTTAGTTGATGGGGAACCAGAGTACAGCTGGGTTCTCACTTGCGATTTTTCCGCATTATCGCGCGAATTCCGCGCGGAAAACAAACGTCAAAATTGCGCTATTTTTAAAATTGAAAACTTTTCTAGGTTTTTCTGTGTTTTTGCTGCATGTGAGAACCTAGAAAAATTTTCAATATTAAAAATAGCCCAATTTTGAGGCAAAATAAGTTTTAAAAAACCGCAAAACGCAATAAAATTGCACGATTTTACCGCAAGTGAGAATCCATCGACAACGGATTGGAGAACTCTGAAAAAACTCTTACAAGCCAGGCTCGGAATCCAACCTGGTATCGAAGTGGTGTAAAGCCAGTGCACTAACCACTATGCCATCAGTAAATGTAAACTGACCAATCACGTAATTTCTTATTCCGTCTCGTTGCGAAAAGCAGATGTCTTCTGATTGGTTGCCGTAATTCTTTAAGTTACGTTACTTCCTACTTCAAAATCAATTTTGAAGTACCTACTAGGAAGTTAAGTTTCATAGCCATTTTGTATTACGTTACAAAATGGTGTCAACACCAATGAGAACTAACCATAAGAGTTGTCGGTAGATTGCCGTATTTGCTTGGTATCCACGTTTACGGCTTTTATTGTCTGGGAGCAGCTTGTAGGGGCCCTTTGCAGTCTCGAGACAACGGTCACAAGATCAATGTAAGAATACTATTGCTTGTTTTGTTGGCAACTTGACCCCGGGAAACAACTACTATTCTAGATAACTTGTCACTAGTGGTTTGTGGCTTATTTTTCTTTGAAAATATTCTTGGGGAATAGTATTTTCTTAAAGGATATCTAAAATAAGATTAGTTTGAGCAATTTCAGGTTTGTGACCCGGACTGCTTTCACATATATTTAATTAAGAGTGTCTGGAAAAGCAGACTCAGACTTCTGTGGTCTTAAAAACAGCAATTTCTGTAACTGGATATAGATACTTAAAAGTATGATAGCGAGGAATCGAGTCGATTTGCATGTAAAATGTAGCGAAACATGTTGAAGTAAGTGGGTAATTCGGTCGAAAAAAAGTTCTTTGAAATTATATTGCAGTTTGGGGCCAATGTCATTACACGAACATATAAAGCCATCGGTCTAAACTTCTTTTACACTAAAGTTGGGTAAAATTCCACGAAACAAGAACAAGTCTAAACAACATTCAGAAAATATTTTTTATACACATTATTGTGTTGATTCAATATAAGAATGTCTTTTTTTTTCAACATTCAAACATAAGAAGATGTTGATTTGACATTAAACGAATGTTACGTATTAGGCCTGTGCGATATTGCGATATATCGCAACGCGATAATTTTTTGAAACAAATATCGTGATATATTGTTGCTCCATTACAGTGGCAATATATCGTATTTCCGATATATCGCTGCTGCGATATAGCGATATTACGCAATATCGTCATATCGCCATATCGCGGAATATCGGCGATGGAAAATTATGATTAAAAAAACCAATAAATGTCAAAAACAACAAAAAAATGTCAAAAACTCAAAAAACATCAAAAACAACCCAAAAAACGTCAAAACAACCCAAAAACGCCAAAAAAATTCAAAAACGTCACTCGCAATATTGCCATATCGCCATATATCGCAATATCGTTGAATATCGCCATATCGCCATATCGTTTCCAACGATACTGCAGTATTGCAATATATCGCATCGATATCGCTTTTCGAGCAATATCGTATCGCATCAGGTTGGAAAAATATCGCACAGGCCTATTACGTATCAACAATCTATATTCCCATGAAACTAGCCAATGTTGAATCAACATTTTTGAAGTCGATCGAATGTTTGAATGTTGTGTTCATAGACAACATTCGTTAGATGTTGAATCAACACTCTGATGCTTGGTTCCCACTTGGCAGAAATTCTGACAGAAAATTTTCTGCTGCAGACAATTTTGAGTGTAGAAAGCAGCAGTGTTTACAAATTGCCTTCCTTAGCTGGCATCCATTTTTAAATTCTACTTTTCGGCACTTTATTGCCCACTTTTCAGTCTACAGGTGGGAACCAACGACAGAAAAACATACTTTTTTCTCAAAGTTTTCTGCAGCAGAAAATTTTCTGTCGGAATTTCTGCCAAGTGGGAATCAAGCATTAAACAACAATCAGACAGTGGAAATATCAGTTGTTGATATGCAACATTCGTTTAATGTTAAATCAACATTTTGTTATGTTTGAATGTTGAAAAAATGTTGATAAAAAAGACATTCTTATATTGAATCAACATTTCTGATGATTATAAAAAATATTTTTTGAATGTTGCTTAGCTGAAAAATTAAATTTGCTAAAAAATGCATTGTATCGAAAGTATACATTTTGGCATCTTTCTCCAACCATGGGGGTAAAAGAAGTGTACACAAGCGGGTCTTCATTATAAATGTATTGGATAGTTCACTTTGGTGTTTGCGGCTCTTAGTAAAGTAAGGCAAGAAGGCTATACTCTACACAATGCATTATGGGTTTAAAATCACAGACTTTTAAATGTATAAAAACATCTATTTCAATGCATATCTAATTTACAATAATTCGACAATTTGATATACAACTTTATCGAAAACCTTTTATGGAGATGAAGTTGTATATCAAATTGCCAAATTAAAATTACAGATTCAAGGCTGGTTCACATCCAATTGAATGTTTGTTTACATTCAATTGAAGCGTAAGAAAAAGCTACGTTTGCGACCCTACACGCCCTGATTTTGAAGCGAATTCAGAATTGAAAATTTTCAATTCTGACTGTTAAATTAGACAAATCTTAAATTAGGATATGCATTAAACATAGATGTATGTTTTAAATTGAAATTATATATATCGCCAAGGCTATTTCCCCGAACGAATTTCAAATTCCAGTTCACCATTTTCATGACTTAGCCTAACGCCTGCGGCGGGCTGACCTCACCTTACTAGGTAAAGTGGATTGGAAATAGAAATTATAGCTACGAGCCGTTCGGGGAAATAGACAGTACGTATATATACAGGGTGTCCTTTAAACTAAAAAAAAGCAAATGAAAACAAATTAAACAATTAAAAATAAATATTACGATGCATTAGCAACAGAACCTGCTACACCTGATGACCTGCAAAGAAGGATCAGAGAAGCATGCCATAACATTTCATTACAAACAATGATGAATGTTAAACAGTCCATTGCATATCGTGCCCAGTTATGCATAGGTGCGCACGGAAAACACATTGAGCATCAGCTTGATTAGCAACAAGCTAATCAAGCAGATGCTTTAATTGTTTAATTTGTTTTCATTTACTTTTTTTAGTTTAAAGAAAAACTAATGTTTGCCCATTATTTTGACAACTTTGGTGAAATTTTAGTAAAGCTTATTTACTGTGTTTACTTAATTTCATCATGCAGCTGTAGAGACTATTTTAGTGGGTTTTTTCAAAAATTTCATAGGAAAATATTTTTAGTAAATTATGTTTTTAGACTATTTAGACCATGCTCTACCACTTTCTAATTGGAATTAATGCTCTATCTCTTACCGTTCAAAAGTTCCAAATTGAATTCTGTCCTTTCCAAGGTCAGAGGTCAAATTTGAGGGTGCCATCAGATTTGCAATGAATGATTTCCTGTATGAGTTTTATTTCAGTTTTTTGATATCTCAAGTATTTTGGAAATTATTTGGGGGGGTCCAGACTTTTGGGACACCCTGTATATATATATGTGCAAAACCCTGATTTTTCTATTGCACTTTCCATTGCACTGTCTGCTAAGATATTTAGAGCAAAACTTCAAGTTTCGCGCCTACGCGTCAATTGAATGTGAACTAGCCTTAAAACTTAAAATCCTACTTCAAAATTGATTTTTTAAGTAAGAAGTAACGTAACTTAAGAATTTACGTCAGGTAATGAGAAGACTGCTGCTTCTCGCACGAAAAACGAGATAGATTGAGAAATTTGCCTGATTTGGTTTACATTTACTGTCTACAAACAGGGTAAACAAAACTTTAAGTTACGTTAAATTTTTGTAAGTTACGATAGCTTAACATTCAATGTGAACTAAACAAACGTTGTTTAGTAGATGTGTGACAGCAGTTCATCTTGAATTATTTTTTTTATTGCTTAATCTTGTGATAGACTAAACGTGTTTCCAAGAAATAAAACAAAATGGGCGGCAAATAATGCAATGACCTGAATTAGCCGTTTAAGTGTTGTTTTTTTATTTTTTATCTTACGTTTGTGTTGGAATTAGGCACGCAGACAAGTATATGAATTTGAGGTGGTTTTTTTTGTGCAGTATCATATTTTCATTGATTGTTAATTAACTTTTTGAAAATTTTATTTGCATTTTTAAATTAGAAAAAAAATTGAGCAATAAAAACAGGTAATTTCATTACAGGCAGAATGTAAACTTAGAATTTTATTGTCAATTTGCATACTTTACACATGCATGAAACTGTTTGAAGTTGAAGGAATTGTTTTTTACAAAAAAAATATAAATAAAACATTAGACTAATTATTGGGATATCTATCTATATGCAGAAACTGCCTGGTCCCAGGGACGTTTTTCCTGTAGACCGGACAAAGATCAAAATTGTCTAAAAGTCCGGTCTTACAATGACGCGTTATCACGTTCGAAATGAAGTAAATGCAACAATTTGCACACGAAATTTTGCTTAGCAACCATTTGTGCGCGAAATTTCAGAGTAGACTTCAAGTCGACTTTTTCATCAATGACGTCATAATAACGTCAGCACTTGACATTGACTTGACAGTGATATCTTGTGTCTCGCGTAGTATCGCACAGGGTTGGCAAAAATCAAGATTTTTTTAGAAAAAATCAAAAATCAAGATTTTTTTGTATTTTTTGTATTTTTTTGTATTTTTTGTATTTTTTTGATTTTTTGATTTTTTTTTAAAAAAAATTAATAATATAATAGATAATAATTTTAATTATATATTACATTATTACATATTATATTATATTAAATTAACAATGATGCCCTGTAGAAACAGTGTAGAAATGAAAAACATGAGGAGAGAGGAGAGAGAAATTGGAACAACCCATCCTGTATCAGATGTTCCCCCTATTACCATTGTGCTACTTGTATTATTAAGTAAATATATATAAAAATTATAGAGATTAATGTTTGCAAATGTTGTATTTTTACAATTTAAAGAAATTTTCTGAGGAAATTTGTAATTTCATTTTAATCATGATTTTTTTGTGCTGATTAAATCATGATTTAATCATTTGATTTAAATCGTTTTGATTGTAAACGAGCCTTAAGAGAATAAAGTGTAATTATAGCTGGCTGGACCTTGAAAAAGTGTCCGGTGTTCAGTTTAGAGCACTACAGAGCTGTCCGGTCTGCGATGTTTCCAGTATAACTAGTGTTGACTATACGCAGCATGTCATTAGCAATTAGCAATTAGGATAATAATAATTAAATTGAATATACAGTAAGATGTTTAACCAATGAACAGACAACCAGATAAAGGCAGATAAAAGATGATTATAGTCTGTCCATGTAACTCTACAGTCTATATCGGATTGGCTGGGATTAGAGGGTAACGGGAGGGAATTCTCGGGACCCGAATCCCGGGAAAACACTCCTAAAATGCAATTCTCAATTCTTGGGAATTTTGATTTTTTTTCGGGAATTCCCGAATATAGACATGTATGTACGAAAGTCATTGATTTTCATTTGAATTTTGTAATTTAAAATGGTATTTTTACCAACCCAAGTTGAATTTTCCAATTTAAAAAGGTATTTTTACTAAAATTCATTGAATTTTCGTATTTTCAATTGTGTTTTTACCAAAATTCATATTTAAAAAGGTATTTTTAGCAAAATTTACAATGGAATTATAATGCTTAAGATACATTTTTATCCAAAAAATAAAATTTTCTTTTTTCTAGCATTCCTATTTCACCTTCAGATGCACACATAAATTCATTTTTGAGAAGAAAATCTGTCTTTTAAGTACAAAAATATAATTTTTAGAGTAAAATAATGTTTTTAGGCATGCATATTAAATTAATTTTTAGCTGCTTTTAAATTGGTGCTGATCTGAAGGTGAAATAAGAATACTAGAAAAAAAAATTTTATTTTTTGGATAAAAATTAAAAATATATCTTAGACAGTATAATTGGATTTGAAACTGGAAATTTCAATAAATTTCTGTTAAAATTCCAATTTAAATTAATAAAATTTAATGAATTTTGGTTAAAATTCGCAGTGTAAATTGAAAAATTCAATGAATTTCAGTAAAAATGTTGGGATTCTGAATTTTTTTTAGCTTCTGGGAATTCCTGGGAATTCCCGAGAAGCTTTACGTTTCCTTTCCCAATTCCCGGGAAATGAAAAAGAAGGGAAAAAGAATGCTCTAGCTGGGATCTTTTTACACATGCAGCGAATTCGCGGCACGAAATAGTTTGTAATTGATCCCATCCAAGATACAATCAAACAATGTCGTATCATAATAATTTGGCCTGCTGATGAGATCTTCGATGGTCGAAAGCACTGTGAATAATTTGGGAAAATGACGTGTCTGTATAATAGTATCTAATTTAAAAATTGAATAATCTTATTTTATTTAGATTTAAAGTAGTGGCGCACGTTAAATAAAGGTAAAGTGTAGTCAAAATTTTAATTATATGTGAAAAGCACAAATTTTGAAGATGCCGGAAATTTATATACAGGGTGTCCCACCTAAGGGTGTTAGAAGTCGAATTTTATCTCAACCTGCCTATCTTAGAAAAAAATCTGTTGGCGTAGTCGAATAGTAAAGTGGGTATGGCAAAGTAAATGGCAATATAAAATTAGATCTTTGACCTCTAGAAGTGACCCATTACTTTCTTAACTTTTTAACTGTTTGAGTTAGCGCCAAAAACTCAATTACAAAGTTGTAGAGCATAGTCTAATTAGTCTAAAAACATAATTTAATAAAAACATTTTCTTATAAAAATTATGAGAGAATTCAGGCCGAAAACTTCCAGATAAAAAAATGGTTTAATCCAAAATAACATTTTTTTGCTTTAAAACATCACATATCATGAAGAAAGAAGTTGTTTTGAACTAACCCAAACTATTTTTCTATTTTTTTATGCCATGTTTTCTGCCTGAAATTGTGCAGATGGTTTTTCAAATTTTTCTCAAAACTTTCACTGTATTAAAATGAATAAAACATCTGCTCTATTTCAGGCAGTAAACATGCAAAAAAAACTTTACCAAAAATCAAGTAACTGAAAAATAGTTTTGGTTAGTTCAAAACAATTTTTTTTCTTTATGATGTGATGTCTTAAAGCAAAAAGATGTTATTTTGGATTAAACCAATTTTTTTATCTACAAGTTTTCTGCCTGAATTTTCTCATAATTTTCATAGGAAAAGGTTTGTATTAAATTATGTTTTTAGACTAATTAGACCATGCTCTACAACTTTGTAATTGAGTATTTGGTGCTAACTCAAACGGTTAAAAAGTTAAGAAAGCAATGGGTCACGTCTGCAGGTCAAAGGTCAAATTTTATATCGTCATTAATTTTGCCATACCCACTTTACTATTCGACTACGTCAACAAATTTTTTCTAAGATGGACAGGTTGAGAGAAAATCCGACTTAACACCCTTAGATGGGACGATGGAAAACGTAGCATTAATGTTTCATTCGAACGTTATAGTAGGTGTTGTCTGTACCGCTGATTTGTCGTTATTTTTCGCAACTCTTACCTATTTTCATGCCAATTTCTCAAGGAATCGTTAGGATGTTGCTTAATAAAGTCTCCACCTACAAAATTAGCAGGTTTTATTCGCTAGAACTTCTGGAGTCGAGAAACATCAACGATCTAATCATTTCCAAGATGGATGTTACTAAAGCTATTTTTGTGAGCACTGAGCACGTGCAGTACAAAGAAGTGACTTCTATAAGTGAGTTGTGTTTGCCTTTTCTCTAAAGTCACTTTAATCACTTCTTTAAGGCAACTATGACGTAAATTACGCAAATAAGTGACTTTTCTTTTGAGGATTGAACGCATCTAGTGCTACGTTTTCTAAATTTTTTTAGGTTAGGCTGCCCGACGCGACATGCATACGGTGCCTAAACGTTTAACTGCCGTCCGTGCGGCTGCTGCGCTGCGTTGCGGCTGTGAAAGGGTTTTTTGCTCTTTTTATCCGGCATGCCGGATACATTCGTTTCATCCGGCACCCTGGTCGGACTCACCATTATTTGACATGGCGCCGTTTCCGGGGTATACAGTATATAGAATAGTCTTTCTGTGATAAATATAGAGAGCTCTAAGGTCTAAAAAGAAGTCCAACACAAATTTACTGTATAGTAGTATCTGGATACTGCAAAAATAATGATAGTAAGAAGAGTGAGTTACTAGGTTTAGGTCTAAACTGTAAGAGGAAGCCGGTTGTGTTCGGTTGTGTTCGGAGGATGGGATTGCGCATTACAAGAATTGATGCGGCGGTTGTGTTTGTCCTTGGCTGGTTGTCGGATCGAAATGGCAGCTATAACTATAGGATCTAGCAATCAATTTATAAATGTCTGGAGCAGCTTTTGTGTGGGCGACGGGGTTGACACGGATCCAAAACATAGGAGTTTGCTTCACTCTCAACTTCCAAATCACTTGCACTAAATGGCGTAGAAAAAGAAGATGATCCTTGTTTACATTGGACGACTTCTTCTCTTGACGATTGCGTTTGATCGTTCTTTGGAGAAATAAAAATAAATTTTTACTCAAACTGTTTCATTTTGGTTTAAGTAGAAAACTGTGTTTTTCTGGACGGTTTAACTATATATAGCTATTGTTTTTAAAAAAAGGAGTGCTTCTTGGTGAAAAGAGACCTGCTATTATTCTGGTGCAGTCAACAGCTATAAAAATCAAAGGTGCTTCGACTAATTGCCTTGTTTTTACACTTAATGCCAAAGTGGAGCGCTTTAATGGTCAACAAAATTTGCTAATCTTGGGCTGGAGTTGAAATTTATTCCGGGTTTTAAATCGTTTAGTTCCTGTCAAGGACATATGTTTGTATTTTTTTAAAAAAAGGATTTGTAACCTGTGGTGCGTGTAAAAGTGGGTTTGCACATAGGTATAATGCAAATAAGCTAGTGTTAGTTCACATAGGGGTTTACACCATTCCGTAACATAACGCAAGATGGCTGATTTTGAAGTAGGAAGTAACGTAACTTAAGAAATTACGGCAACGTACCAACTTATTAACGTATCAACGTATCAACCTATCAAGGTATCAACGTATCAACGTATCAACGTATCAACGTATCAACGTATCAACGTATCAACGTATCAACGTATCAACGTATCAACGTATCAACGTATCAACGTATCAACGTATCAACGTATCAACGTATCAACGTATCAACGTATCAACGTATCAACGTATCAACGTATCAACATATGTTTCATAAGTAGATACGTTGATACTTGATTGTTAATACGTACAAACGTTTTTGTCATCTGGGTAAACCCCATTGATTTACATTACATTGATTACATTGATTTATATGTTTTTAACCAAACATCTATCAACGTAGTTATGTATAAAACCTTACGTTATGTACGTTCATACGTTAACATAACTATGTTTGAAACCTTAACGTTCATACGTTGATAAGTAAGTGTAATTTTCAGTTGCGCAAATCCTCTAATGAGAAGACAGCTGCTTCTTGCATGAAACACAAGATGGAATGAGAAATTGGTCGGATTGGTCGGTTTACATTTACTGTCTACAAACAGTGGGAACAAAATCATACACGTTACTTTCCTTAAGTTACGTTAAATTTTCGTAAGTTACGTTCAATGTGTAACTAACCATAAAATTAAGGACGTTCACGGTCGGATTAGGTTTTTAGATAACTGGATAACTATTAAAACAATTTGGATTCAAGTAAGCAACAAAGCACCACTGAATTTAACAATGGTATGTAGAACAACGATAAAGAGAGAATTAAGTTTATAGACACAAGCGAAAACTTAGACCATATACGTCTTAAATCTGACAATGATATTTCGTAAATTTACGTATAATGCTGTTTTTCTCAGCAATGATGAATGCTGCTCTTGTATATCAAAAGATATTGGAGTTTGAAACCTCGTTTATTATTTTTGATGACTTCGTTATTAATAGGCATGTATTTGAATATGATAGTATATTTAATTAATTCTATAGTCATTGGATTTCAATTGTATACAGCTATCAATTTCAATACCTCAATTAATTAAAATGAATTGATTGGTATACTTAAAAGCGTAGGTATTAACTATATTGGATGACATAATGGGTCGTATGAATAAAGTGAAGTTTATGCTTTTACTTCATAATTTTGGAGCAAATACTCTCATTCTTAGGAATAAAATTTTAAGTAAATGCTTTGACTTTGAAGCAAAAATAGTATTTACTTCGTGCTAGTAGTTTTTACTTTAATTAAAAACATTTACTTTTTTTACTTAAAATTTGTACGATTAAACAGAAGGATTAGCTCTTATTTTTAGCAAATGCTTCAAAAATTTGAAGTCAGCTCCCGGGTATACTTCAGTTCCATGGCCCTGCTATTTAATTCAGTTTTCAAGGTCAAAAAGCACTACAAATCACTTACTGAAACTCGAGATGAGGACTACCGTGAATTATACAGGTTTAATAGTGAAAATGTGGAATGGATTACAAATTATTTTCTCAGTGATTCTTTGGAAATTATGAAGTAAAAGCATAAACTTCACTTTATTTATATGACCCAATAAACCAAAAAATTAAGAATAAAAATATAGGTTAGGATGAAGCAAAACCTCGACTGAAAAGAGCTTTCAGGGATTAAAATCTTCAGATGACTAGCTACTGAGTAAAAGCAAATGTTTATTCATATTAAATTGAGCATTTGCTTTTACTACTTGCTTCTACTTAAAGCAAATGATTTTACTTTTACTTTTTGCTTCAAGTAAATACTACATTTTTATTCATATGACCCATTGCACATGAAATCAATGTTTTATGATGTAATCTTAACAAAAGATTGTTCAATATCATGAATATGCATTTTTATGACATTATCTTTTAAAAAAGTTACATTCAAACACATATGTTATAGAGTGTACATAATTTAGGAAGCTGTGAATTCATAATGAAGATCTCAACTGCTATTAGTGAATAACAAGTGGTTCCCCGTGTAAAATTACACGGGAATATATAATACAATCTTAAAAAAAATTCAAAAAGAAAACCAATAATTAAAAAAAATAAATAAATCAATAAATCAATCAATAAATCAATCAATAAATCAATCAATAAATCAATCCCCGTTTAAACTGTGCAACTCACCCGTTCAAACAATGCAACTCACCCGTTCAAACAATGCAACTCACCCGTTCAAACAATGCAACTCACCCGTTCAAACCATACAACTCACCCATTCAAACTGTAGAAATCCCATTAAAAATTTCTGATATTTTTTTTACCCATTTATACTGTAGAAATCCCATTTAATTCTTCACATTTTAATACAAATTTCACTTGTTCAAACCGTAGAAATCCCGACATTAAACGCCATCTATTAGTGATCATTCTCATGTTTGAGATCGAAAAATTGGATTTTCCTATCTAGTTTGAAAAAACTAAAAAAACTAAAAATATCACGATGATCAGCGTAAAATTTCGGTTAAAATGAGTCTACTTATGCAATTTTTGGAGAATTTTTTTTTTCGGAAAATTCTGAGAAAATTTACACAAAACGACATCTGGCGGCAAAATCTAAAACTAAAAGCCATGCCGTGACGGGAAAAACGAAATCAAAAAACAGCTTTATTTGATCCAAATGTAAAAAACAAACTGCATAAAAGTGTTCAGCATCAAAAGGGCTGTCTTTTGATGCCAGTTTTAATTATTTTAATCTAGAATTTGGCTCAAACCGAATTTGCACATTTTTTAGATTGAAAACACAAATCGGGCGCCATTTGCAATAATGACATCATTGCCCAAACTCCATCAACCAATCACAACACATTTTGACACAACTTTTAAATTTTCCAACCAATCACAGGACATTTTGACACACTTTTTCAACCAATCACTGATTTTACAGCTACAGAGAGACTGACAGGTTCACATTAGTATGTAGGGATCAATTTATACCAAACTTATTATCAGACAGGAAGATAGAAATTATGGAAATAAATTAAATGGTTTGCATGCTGTAAATTAACTTTTTATTTAAAGTGTTTACGACATCAAAAAAAATATTATGACTGAATAATGTTTGCCATTTCTTAAAATGGCTGCAATGATTTTTATTTATTTTTTAAAGTTATCGGAACACTTTTAAAAAAAATCATTTTGTATCCTAAACAACTCATTTACGCTTGGTGAGAGACATTGTTGGCCGCTGCTAGCAGGGCGCTGTTTCTGACGTCACACCTAGTATTCCTCATGTTATGCTTAGTTCCCACTTGGCAGAAACTCTGGCAGAAAATTTTCTGCTGCAGAAAATTTTGAGTGTAGAAAGCAGCAGTGTTTATAAATTGCCTTCCTTAGCTGGCATCCATTTTTAAATTCTACTTTTCTGCACTTTTTTGCCCATTTTTCAGTCCACAGGTGAGAACCAACGACAGAAAAACATACTTTTCTCTCAAAATTTTCTGCAGCAGAAAATTTTCTGTCTGAGTTTCTGCCAAGTGGGAATCTAGCATAAAAGGAATGGGGTATTCATCACAACTGGTAACAATCGCGCAAATTCTCGATTAGGTCTCGCTTTTACCTCTAACTTTTTCATATTGTCGTCTGCTCATTTTCATAACATCAGCATTGGGTTTAAACCCAAAAATATTTTTCAACAAATCTCTGGATTTTAAGGGTTTTAAACGATGCTTGATCCAATGGACCAAAAAAAAACTGTGATGTTGTAAGCCCTTTAAACCCTGTTGGAGTTGCTGCTAATTGTGTATTCAAACCAGCTACTTTACATTATTGATAAACTATATCTTTATTTTTGAAAAGCAACATAGAAATGATATAGCTTGGTGGTAGAATAAAGTATTGGGCTGCTTTCCTGCTGCAAAAAAAAGAGGCCGCTATAGAGATCAATATTTTCATTCAGCAAAAACTGCATTGTGTTGTGTAAATACTTAATCAATATTTAATGCATAATTGCTAGGTTTGAGTTATATTTTCATGGATGGGTGAATATGTAAAAGAAACAGGAAAATTCTTTTTTAGGCACATGATTTATTAATAGTGGTAGTTGTGTTCTTGTTACGTATGTTTTCAAGCAGATAGCCCCTCACTTCGCTTCAGGTAGGTATATAAAAGTTTTACAATTTTAATGTACAGATATATTTTGCCACAGTCGAAAAAAATAGGAAATTTATTGTTAAAGTTTAAACACCGTGATTTCTCAGCAAACCTGTAAAATCCCGTTACCGCAATGACTCGTGAAATCTCGTTTACTCCCTAAAATCATGTGGAATCACCGAAATCTCATCATTAATGATCCGTTAAATCCCGAAAACTCTGAAAATTTCGAAAATCTCGTCACCAATGACGTGTGTACATGGTCTGATACAAAGTCTGATTCGACATTCTATTCTGATTTGGCGAAATGCGCAAATCGTAGCTGGAGCGCTTTATATGTGATCGACGGAATCGACGGACGGAAACCTTCATGTTTTGTCATGTGTTATGTTTTCTACTGATTATCGATAGTTGTGTGTTGGTTGTCTTACAGTGAGTTTCCACTAAAGGTTTTTTTACCTCAAGGTTGAGTAAAATGTCATTGGTTGTGAAATGCATTGTATCGAAAGTATATAATATGATATCTCATTTTAATCCTCTCATCAACATGAATCGATGATATTGTACTAAACAAATGATTCTCTACAACTTTCTAATTGGAAATTTTTGTCTAATCTCAACGGTTTTTAAGATACAGTGTGAAAGTCATTGTTGCAATAATTTGCTGATTGTTTTGTTTTGACATATCACCATTAAAAAGCCCATCAAGCAATTACTATTCATCTGCATTAGCAAAATTTCGATATCTTTATCCGTTTGGGAAATTTCTGACCTGGTCAGTAATTCATGGGACATCCTGTATTGTTGCGCATATTTCTGGACAACGAATTAATTCAGCACACAGATGGTGCCGATCGTTTGGTGTATTTGTGACGTTAAAAATCCTGTTTAATGCTTTGGCACATGAATTGCACTCACTGCAGGTAATGATAACTATGGCATTGTAACTGTAGTAAATGAATGTTTTGAGATTAAGTGACATTATACAAAAAACAAACATTTTTTCACACTCAAGCCAACTAACAGTTTCTTCGGGAATCACCAGGTAACCTATCTAAACTCTATTTGTGCACGAAACTTCCATTGGTTAATGGCCTATGCATTTTACTGGAAGTATATATTGTGGTATCTTATTTTAATCCTCTAGTTGAGTTGAGTCGATAAATCATTGCTTCGTAGTCCAAAAATGTGCGTGCCATTGTTAACGAACGAAAACGCTCGTAAAATTTTTTAAAAAATTATTTACATTTGGGTTTTTGTATTGTTGCGCACATTTTTTGCCTATGAAACGATGATTTTTCGACTCAGCTCGACTAGAGGATTAAAATAAGATACCACAATATATACTTTTAGTACAATGCAAAAAAGTTCATTTTTCAGTTTCGTGCACGAATTGTTGGATAGAGTTTAGTAATATATACTTTCCAATACAATGCATTTCTTAGCCAACGTATACATACAATGCTCAGATTTTTCCAAATTCATATCATCAGTTTCTGATAAAACAGGTTTGAGCTCCAACTAGTGACAAAATTCTACAGCATTTTAAATTCTATCAGCTTGAATGAATTATTATTTTATTTGCTTTTTCTTTCTGGTTTCCATTTTTCATCTTATAACATTATAAAAGGAGGAGTTTTGAGTGAAATTTGATGAGAATTGATTTACTTTTTAATAATGCACTTTATCACAAATGGAAGGTTTTTACTCTTTTACCAACGTATATGAAAATTGGAATTGAGATGAATAATTGATAAATTCTCTTTTCTTTTTAACTGTTTCATTTTAAATTTATGAAATTAAAAGAAAAAAAATAATAAATAAAAAAAAAAATGGAAATTTAATTAAAAAGCTTAAATTCATGAGCAGTTTCAATGATTATTTAATTTTTATGAATATTAATGTGTTTTTGGTCAGTACTCAAGATTGAAAGGAGATGTGCTATTTGTAATTTATAAAGGTCAGTTGGCTAAGTGGTGTTTAGTGTTTGATAAATGACTACATGGCAGTTAGTGATGTCTGTTCTTGTGTTCTGATTTAATAGATTGAAATCCTCAGTTTTGCTCAAATCCATCAAGTGTAATGTAATAGTCTTATGTCAGTTCTTATCTTTTTTATTACTTTTCTTACTTTTTTCAATAACAATAATACACATTCATGTCTTGGACAGTGCAGTTATTAGACAGTTTGCGATTTCTCGTACGAGACCGAAAACGAGATTTAAAAAAAAAGAAAATTTTTTTAAATCAAATGTCGTATTGGTGTTTTGCGATTTGTCGCGAAACGTATTACATACGTCACTTAAATTGGCGGTAGCAATTTTTAGCAGAACTAGACATCTTATCACAAATTAAGTCTAAGTATTGGGTTTATGGTTTGTGCTTAACTGATTAAAAAGCTAACCTGAGATAAATGTAATCGACACAACATTGCCAAAATTGCAGCCGAAGCAGAGGGAAAATGTTGGCAGAATTCAACGACAATTGTTGTGATTGTATGCAGTGCGCATGCGCAAATCACGTCGTATACACGGCAATTTGACTCGATCGAACCTTTCAAACGAGAATACATGTTACGAGATTTTTACCAATATCTCGTAATTCTTGTAATGAAATAAATCTCGTACGAGAAATAGCAAACTGTCTATTTTTTGGTGTCGGTATAGCGGGGTGCTGAAGATAGGGTTTCTCTTCTGACAAAACCGGTACCAATACCGTCTTTTATGTGGTATTGGTACCGGTTTTGTCAGAATGCGCAAAAACCAATCTGATAGCAGCAAATCGCTGCCCAAAGCGATGCGCGTACGTTGCGTGTTTAATTGCAGCATATACGTGTTGGGTTGGTGCGCAACGCTAGTTTTCATTGTTAAAGTTGTCTAGACCTCTACACATTGCATTTACGCAATCACTTTTTTAAAAAAAATTAATAAATAAATAAAATAATATATATATATTAAAAAAAATACCGAAAAATACCGGTTTACCGGTTTTACACATGCACAAATACCGAAATACCGGTATTAAGAAATGCCCAGTATTTGAGAAACCCTAGCTGACAATGATGTAATCGCCTGGAAGTGGAAACGTTATTTAGACAAGCGGACAGACAGACAGATAACTATGATCTTTTATATTATAAAAAGGCAACAGAGGAAAATCGGCATTGGACGAAATCGGTCGTGGGACTGGTAATTACCATCTAATTTTTTCATTTATCTAAATTTGGTCTTGGGACCGTTCTAGGCCAATCATGTAATTTTCTATTATCTTTTATTCTTCTTATTGGCCGAAGTTGGTCATCATGGGACCGTGCAGCAGGAACCAACTTGTGAATTCTTTGAAAATGTTTTATTAAATCAATAGTGGCAGTGTGAATGGAAGATTCCTTAATTTATGATTGGATTAGAGAAAAGAGTCACTTTTTAGTTCTTATGTACTTAAAGTACCTTAGTTTTGAGGAAATCCAATTTTCGCTAACGAATCAGGCCTCACATTAGAAAAAAACAATGATGACTTTTTTTCTGGATTTTTTTTTTTCATTAAATTTTTTTTTCAACTGAAGAAAGGATTTCAAGCCAAAACACTCAATCAATAGAAAAGAAAAAATAAAAATGTAATAAAAGTCAAGTGTTAAAGCTGCTATGCGGCGAAGAACGGCCAAAATCAAATGAAATCTAGCAAACATGTAGAATTATTCATGTCCAAGAAATACTCCGCATAAGCCACGACTTGAAGCACATGCAATTCAATGGTATTGTACTGATGGATTTAAATAATTGAAAGTAGGGATGTACCGAATACCAAATTCACCGAATACCAAATTCACCGAATACCAAATTCACCGAATACCAAATTCACCGAATACCAAATTCACCGAATACCAAATTCACCGAATACCAAATTCACCGAATACCAAATTCACCGAATACCAAATTCACCGAGTACCAAATTCACCGAGTACCAAATTCACCGAGTACCAAATTCACCGAGTACCAAATTCACCGAGTACCAAATTCACCGAGTACCAAATTCACCGAGTACCAAATTCACCGAGTACCAAATTCACCGAATACCAAATACCGAATTTTCACCGAATAATGAAATGGCCGAATACCGAAATTTTACCGAATAATAAAATGGCCGAATACCGAAATTTTACCGAATAATAAAATGGCCGAATACCTACCGAATATTCGGTACATTCCTAAAAATTACTGTTGACTAAAAAATAACCAAAACAATTGTAAAGTAAACACCAAAAGAGAGAGAGAGAGAGTTGTGTTTATAGACGTATTTAAAATGACAACATTATAAAAAATAACAATAATTATGTTCTTGTGTTTGTTATCGTCCGATTTACGACAACGACAGCAGACTATATTTTGACAACAGCATCGTGCGCAGTTCAATTTTAGCATTAAGATATCGGGCGGCGACTGTAGACTAGTAAATCGGATTGGGCCAAATCCAGTTCCGCTTGGTCAATTTGCTGTTTAGAGTATTTTGACAAAGTGTCGCTGAAGATTGTCAGCTTTTAAGTATAACTGCCACATAAACTCTGAAATGTATTGGCATTCATTCGGTGGAATTGCATTAGCTGTTCCGCTTTAGTACCGATGTGTCTGTTTGTTGCTATGTATTGGCAAAATAATAATAAAATAAAAATATTTGTTGGGGAAATGAGTGTTGAAGCTCATTTTGGTAATTAAGAGAAGTTTGTGGTTAGACCACTAGAGGCAGATTGAACATTCAAGAAGATGTCACTTTCTGAGGTCTCATTTATCACTGGTCGAGCCCCTGACCAAGACAATGGTAAGTGGATGTGACATGATGGACAGGAAATGGACTGAGAAGTAATGTTTGATCAGTAATTATTGGATGCTTTTTGTTGGTTGTCGGTCTCTACTAGCTGGGAGTTGTGGTTTTGCACACAACTTGTCTTCAAGAATTTATTTGCCAGTGGTTTTAAGTTGAGACGAAAAGCTAATTGCTGTAATAAAAGATTGGAAGTATTTTATTTTGTTAATTTGGACATTTTTCATTCCTTATGAAATAACTGTGATAGTTTGAGAAGTCTTCTTATATCTAAAGCTTATAACCAGGTAACACCAAATGTTGCTGCAACGTTGCTGCAATGTTTGGAAATAACATTTGCAATGTTGCATCATTGTTCCAAATGACACTTCTTCTAACATTGCTGCACTGTTTTATTGACAACATTGCCATAATGTTGAAAGAAGTGACATTTGGAACAATGATGCAACATTCAAAGAAGCAGTGCAGCAATATTGCAAATTTTATTTCCAAACTAAGATCGAAGTTGTTTGTTGATCAAATGTTTGTTGCCAATATTCCAGTAACAAAAATCTAAGTTGATTGTTGATCAAGTGTTTGTTGCCAAGATTACAGCAACATTTGAAGTAAATTTTGTTGAACAAATGTTTGTTGACAACATTGCAGCAACATTGGAAGTAACATTGACATATATCAAAAATTTATGTTTGTTTCAATGTTTATTGCCAATGTTGGCACAACACTGCTGCAGCAATGACATCAAACTTGATATCAACATTGAAAATATCAACATTCATTTCACATTAGAAATTTTGCGAAAATACTGTAACATTGCCAACATTGCCAACATTCAGGTGACATTCGGAACAATCAAGCAATATTCGCTTCTTACTTCTGATTAGCTTTGCTGCCATTTTGAAAAAGCACTTCTTCGAAAGTCTTAGTTACTGTCTTACTGATATGAGTGCACCAAGTTGTGTACTGGTGAATACTAAGTGGGTCGAATTGCCCCACTTTTTTTGACCCACTTCTTGTTTTAGTGATGTCGTGAGTCGAATGGTTGCCGTGGGTCGAATTGCTGGGGGTCGAAATATAAATTTTTTAAATTTTTTTATGCTTAAGGTCGAAAATGAAACATGAATGGTTGACATGCAAATGGTTGGTTGGCCTCACTTGCAGGCGCAAAGCAGATTTTCTGATACATTCCGGTAGTAGTGAGTTTTTAGTTCAAGTGTTAACAAGTGTTAAAATTTCATAAATAAAATATGCCTAAGGTCGAAAATAAAATTTTTGTAAATTCAAAAAAATAAGTGGGTCGAATTAGAATTGGGTCAAAATGTCGTGGGTCGAAAATGAAATTCGACCCAAAAGACAAATTTTAATAAAATTTGTCTTTTGTGAATTATTTCAACACAAAAAAAGAAAACGTACAAAAAAGATAGACCAGAGCAAAATGTCGTGCGGACTTTCGACCAATAATAAAATCTGTGGGGACAACCAAGAGGATGTAGAGAGTTGGATTTTCTGCCCTTGCATACTGTATACGCTAGAAAAGACCGCCCGGTCTGTTAAAGGGGTGTTCGGCTTTATTTTCTTTTTTTACTCTAAAGACGAGTTTTATTATCGATACTCTAGTCACTGTACATTAGATGCATTTGTGTACATTTGCAAGGGAAAGTAAGTTTGTTTTTTTCTTCAGAAAATGAATGATGTCTCAGCTGCTACTTTCTTTCAAAGTGTTTTTTAAAGTGTGGGGTAAGCGACATTTTATGCTGCAGTGATGTAAGTAATGAAATAAAACAGGATACTGAAGATTTTTCACTTAAACTGGAATTCTAGATTTTTGGATACGTTCTCCAGGGAACACGCGAATGTTGTTGCAATGTTCCGAATGTCAGCTGAATGTTGGCAATCTTTACGGTATTTTGCAACATTTCTGCAACGTTGCTGACATTTTCCAATGTCGGTATCAAGTTTGATGTCACTGCTGTAGAAGTGTTATGCCAATGTTGGTAACAAACATTGAAACAAACATGAATTTTTGATATATGTCAATGGTTACTTCAAATGTTGCTGCAGTGTTGGCAACAAACATTTAATCAACAATCAACTTAGATTTTTGTCAATGTTACTTCAAATGTTGCTACAATGTTTCTTTAAATGTTGCATCATTGTTCTGAATGTCATTTTTTTCAACGTTGTGGCAATGTTGCATGCAACATTGTAGCAATGTTGTCAATAAAACAGTGTACAATGTTAGAAGAAGTGTTATTTGGAACAATGATGAAACATTCAAAGAAACAGTCCAGCAACATTGGAAATGTTATTTCAAACATTGCAGCAACATTCGGTGTTACCTAGGAACGTTGTGGCAATGATGCATGCAACATTAAGGCAATGTTTGCAGCAGTGCAGCAATTGTTAGAAGAAGTGACATTTAGAACAATGCAGCAACATTGCAAATGTTATTTCCAAACATTGCAGCAACGTTGCAGCAACATTTGATATTACCTGGGTCAAGAAGGACTTGAAAAAGCAAATAATTTTTGCAGTGGGAGGAAATTTACATTGATTATAGGTCATCTAGTAGATAAATGCTCTGAAATTAAAGTTGATTGCAGGCAAAGATTGCACCAATGTAGCTAAGGATAGTTTTATAAGGATGAAAACAACCAAATTGTTGTTCAGCGCTAAGGAAATTAATACCGGGAAGTAGGTTTGGTAAAAAAGTAGTTCAGTCTGAATTATTTGCATTAAATGAGCTAATTAGGCATTAAAGTTAATGCTTCAAAACACATGGACTGACTTCATGAAAGGTCAGAGCTATTACATGTATTGTTGTTTTTCTATTTTTACTACCAGCAGGTGGAATATAGTATTTATGATAGGATTATTTTTGAAATATTTTTTGGAAATTTAAACTTGTTTGCATTGATATTGAAATTATGAAAATTAGCTACATTTTTTTTATTTTTTCTATTTTGCATAATTGTGGTTTCATATTGTTGACACTTGTTAAAGCTGTTTAGGGTGTCAAGTTCTATTATTTCAAGTAAAGTGAATTTTGCTAAAAGTGAAGCGAAAAAAATGTTTTGGAAATGAGCTTCTTTATACCGTATTCCTTCGGAAAGAATGGCATGCCAGATAATGGCGAATCCGACCAGGGTGCCGGAGGTAAATTCTGCAATGTGTAACGTGATCGGAATATAAATAAATTCATTAAAGTAATTTGTACAGATATTTTCTACGATATTACGATAAAACTATTTCACAAAATATCCGTTTTGGCACCGATTCGATTTTTACGACACGATTTGATTTTTACGGCACTGATTTGATTTTTACAGCACGATTTGATTTTTACGGTACTGATTCCATTTTTACGGCACTGATTTGATTTTTACGGCACTGATTTGATTTTTACGGCACTGATTCGATTTTTACGGCACTGATTCAATTTTTACGGCACTGATTCGATTTTTACGGCACTGAATCAATTTTTACGGCACTGATTCGATTTTTACGCAACTGATTCGATTTTTACAACACGCCGTAAAAATGAACAGATGTCCGGTTTTTGAAATCTGGTCAAACTCGGTTTTTCCGACACGCCGTTCTTTCCGAGGGAATATGCTACTGGTTTTACTGAAGCATTGTAAACTACTTTCCATGAATCTGAAGATGTCAAAACAAAAGGATTACGTAGTCACTTCTCCTTATCGGTCTTATGGAAAAGTGACTTGTCAATGAATACACTTCAAAATTGTTCATGCACACACAGCTTTCTTTGATCATACCAAAATGACTACTGATTTGTGTTTGATCAAACAAAAACAATTTACTAATCTCATCTTTATCTAAGTAAGGAAATTCTGAAAGCAAATTAGCATTTTATGTTTCTTCTTCATTTGACCAACGTGTGCAACAGAGTGACTCGTCATTTTGGAGAAGCCATTTTGGTTGTTTTAACTGAGCATGTGCAGTAAAAAAGAAGTGACTATAGAGCAAAAAAGTAAGTTGTATTTGCCGTTTCTCAGCGATTCGCATTGCCTTCCAATCGCTGATGGCTCTGCGCATGCTCAGGAAACGTCACTTCCGTTGCGCGATCAAAAAATCTACTTGTGAATAAAGTACTGCCACCCTGTACTTTTTTTGTCAGACGATGCAAATCGCATCCAATGGGATGCAAGTATTTTATCATGTGTTCTAATTGCTTAGTTGTGATGTCATATCAACAATAAAAACTCACTGAAGAGCTAACTCGGCCTCCATTTTGTTTGTTTTTCAACAATTGTTTCAAAATATTTGTCATATTTGGAACAATTGATTTGCGCCAAGTCTGCTGTAGCAGAGGCGATTACTGTTACGAATCACGGAGCGGAAACGCTACGCAATGCGAAATTGCTGCAGCCCAGCACAAGATAACTATGACGTAATTTTAGTCGTTCTTGCTTTACAAAAGACCTTTAAAGCAACTATGGGTGCGTTAAGTCACGTGACTGAGGTCTGAAATGACTTACGACAAACCGGAAGTGGCCAAAATCACGTCACTAAACGGATAAATCACTTTTGAAAAGAGGCTTTTTGTGCAAATGCACGATCGTAAAATAATTTTGATTTAAGCAAATTTCCTCCTTCTATACTCTATTTATCATTTCGTGCGCGAAACTCCCATTGGTTAATGACCTATGTATTGTACTGAAAGTATATATTGTGGTATCTTATTTTAATCCTCTAGTTGAGTTAAATCGAAAAATCATTGTTTCGTAGTCTAAAAATGTGCGTGCCATTGTTAAGGAACGAAAATGCTCGTAAAATATTTTAAAAAATTCTTTACATTTGGGTTTTTGTATTGTTGCGTACATTTTTTGGCTACGAAATGATGATTTATCGACTCGGCTCGACTAGAGGATTAAAATAAGATACCACAATACATACTTTCGGTGCAATGCAAAAAAGTTCACTTTTCAGTTTCGCGCACGAATTGTTGGTTAGAGTATAGTGAGATTTTGATGTGTGAAAATGTCTACAGATGGCATGCAGCAAATGGCCGAGTAATGGGATAAACCGGGTTATGGGCATATTCCATATTGGTTAACCGTTCGATGTTTGTTGGAGGTTCTGGAAACTTTTTGTATTCTCAAGTGCTATAGCAACTTTAGAATTTTCTGTGGTTTGAGGATAGAGACCTTTGGGCAAGATTGATTGTCCAGAGAAAGCACATTTATGGACTGATGGCATCTTGCTCTTCGTCTCTAGAGGAGAATCATTGTAGCAAGGCTCTCGAATTCCAATTTCCAATCATCTCAACACAGTTTGCTGTTGATAATATTAAAAATGAAGTTTTTGTGCTGATGGTTGAAAACTAACTCTTATACTTTCTTTTGTTTATATATCACAAAAGAGTGGAATAAAGTGGAAAAGTTTCGACATCGAAAAGACGACTTTTTATTGTAAATTATTTTTTGTATTTTTTACTTTCTAAATACAGTTTTTCTGTATAATTAAGTTATGACATCCTTGAACTTAAATTTTTGTATTTTTTGGTCTGAAAAAGTTTTTTTTTTTTTTTTTTTTTTTTTTTTTTGTGAAAAGGACATTATTGCTTTAAAAAAAAGGCATTGCTGTTTTTAAAAAAAAGCATTGTTGTTTAAAAAATGAAAAATTATTGCTGAAAAAAAACTACATTATTGTGCTTTGCTATATTAAAAAAAGACATTTTTGTTTGAAAAAGCCATTGTTGATTAAAAAAGGCATTGTTGCATGAAAAAAAAAATATTTTTTTGTTTTAAAATGTTGATTTCAGTATCAACAATACACATTGACAAAGAATGTTTGTTTTAAAGTATTTAAACATTTATTTTTAGCTTTTATACGTAGTTGAGAGTTAACATGTGGATAAGCTTGTTATTATTAGTTATCGGCTTTTGTTGAAAAGAATATTGGTTGGTTGGGCTGTGGCTGCAATAGTCTATTGATTTGCTTTCATCTTGACATTGTGTGAGTTGTAATACACCATATCATGCACTTGTCATATCAACAACAAATGTTTTCTCAAATCCAGAAATAGGCTTAAATTGAAATGCCAACAGCCTACACAGACAGGAGTGGAAATGTCATTTCCAAGTGCATTTTCTATTTTTATTTATTATTTGGTATTAATCTTATTTTTTTTTTTTTTTTTTTTTTTTTAGATGGAATTGATAGTTGAAAGAATGCAAGATGAACAAGCAGGAATTCCTGTCAAAACTGTCAAGAGTTTTATGTCCAAAATTCCTAGTGTCTTCACTGGTAAGTGATCAGTTGATTTTTTTATTTTTTATTATTATGGTTAATTGTTTGTGATTTTTTGTACAGGTCAGGACTTAGTCGCTTGGATGATGAAGAATTTAGATGTAGAGGATCAAAGTAAGTACAACTGTTGAATTTTGTTAAATTTGATTATTTGGGTTTATTGATGCAATTTATGTAATTTAAATTGCAAAATATGCAAAATTGTTGAATTTGGTGACATTTTATCCAAAAATTGTTGAATTTGGTGACATGTTATCCAAAAATTGTTGAATTTGGTGACATGTTATCCAAAAATTGTTGAATTTAGTGACATGTTATCCAAAAATTGTTGAATTTAGTGACATGTTATCCAAAAATTGTTGAATTTAGTGACATGTTATCCAAAAATTGTTGAATTTAGTGACATGTTATCCAAAAATTGTTGAATTTGGTGACATGTTATCCAAAAATTGTTGAATTTAGTGACATGTTATCCAAAAATTGTTGAATTTAGTGACATGTTATCCAAAAATTGTTGAATTTGGTGACATGTTATCCAAAAATTGTTGAATTTAGTGACATGTTATCCAAAAATTGTTGAATTTGGTGACATTAGACAGTTTGCGATTTCTCGTACGAAACCGAAAACGAGATTTAAAAAACGAAATTTTCGGAAAAATTGTTTTTTAAATCTCGTTAATGAAATGTCGTATCGGTATTTGCGATTTGTCACGAAACATATTACATACAACACTTAAATTGCGGCAGAAATTTTTAGCAGAACTAGAGACCTTATCACAAATTAAGCCTAAGTATTGGGCTTGTGGTTTGTGAGGGGTGTTTGACTGATAAAAAAACTAACTTGAGATATTGAAATCTACACAAATTTGCCAACCGGAGCGGAGGGAAAATGGCGGCAGAACTTCATGACAATTTGAAACGAGATTTTTGAAAAACCTCGATTGAGACCTTTCAAACGAGAATACATGTCACAAGATTTTTAACAATATTTTGTTATTTTGGCATTTTCGTAATGAAATAAATCTCGTACGCGAAATATCGCAAACTGTCTATTTTATCCAAAAATTGTTGAATTTGATGACATTTTACACAAAAATGTTTGAATTTAGTAAAATTTTATGCAAATTTTTTTATTTGGTTTTATATTTCATTGAAAAATTTTAGAAAATTGGTGAATTTTAATCACAAAATTGCTAATTTGATGTAATTTATATAGAATTCTCAAAAGTTGTGCAAATTTTGACAAAAGTGACAAATCTGATGAAATTCCATTACAAAATTTGATAAAATGAATGTGTACAAAGAACATTTCCGGCATAAATTATGCTTTGAAAATTATGCATGTGTTTTTATTTTTTGGCATATTTTGCCAAATTCTGCCAAAAATTCATAAAAGCCAAATTGCATAAATGTGCATTTATCCAGGCTCTATTTAATTAATTTGTTTACATAAAAAAAACTACATTTTTCATTAAAACAATACTTATTTGTCAGCAAAATGCATTTTTGCATAAAAAGGCTATTTCCCCGAACGAATTTCAAATTCCAGTTCACCTTTCTCATGACCTAGCCTAACGCCTGCGGCGGGCTGACCTCACATTACTAGGTAAAGTGGACTGGAAATAGAATTATAGCTACGAGGCGTTCCAGTACTATAAACCATTCATTTCAATAATAATGTGTTAGCATATCAAAGTGCATTTTTAATTAAACATTATAGAATCTTCATTTAGACATAAATACTCCATTAGATATCTCAATTTCTATCAAGTTAATCTCTGAATACATAATGACCTATAAATTAGAATAAGAAACCAAACTGCAAGATAAGATTTCCTAATGAACTTTTTTTTTTTACTTTTAAAGCTCATTCCATTTTTATTTCACTACAACATAAATAGCAATTGCAAGTAGCTTAAATGTACTCTTGGAAACCACTTAGCTGGCAAAATTAAAGTGAAATTAAACATTTAAAGGTGGTGCATTATTAGAATAAACTAAATTACCATAATCAGGCATTGTAAATATGATTATCATTAGAATTTTAATGGCAAATGTCATTATAATCTAGATTCATGCAAAACATGAGTATATAATAACTATAAAAGGCTATTTTAGAGTTTTCGGCAGGTATTTTTCTCTTGTAATTATAACTTTTTGTGGGCGAGACTAGTTATTACGGGAAGGCTTCTGATTGGCTCCACTATTTTTATATCGATCGTGAAGGAATTAGAGTTATGAGGTTTTCCCTATACTGTAGTTATGAGTTTATAACTCATAACTATAAGGTTTAATGCAGTGGCGCAAAACTCTATTATTTATAACTATAAAAAAAGTTATAATTATAAGGGAAAAAGTATCTGTTGCAAACTCTGTAATCCTGGGCGCAGACATAAAGCAATTCGCATCGCATTCCAATCGCTGATGGCTCTGCCAATGCGAAGAAACGTCACTTCCGTCGTGGGATTGAGGAATCTACTTTTGAAAAAGTACAGCCACCGTGTACTTTTTCACCAGGCGATGCAAATCGCATCTAATGGGATGCGAGTATTGTATCACATGTTCCAATAGCTCTATTTTGTTTGTTTTTTATTACAATTGTTCCAAAATATTTGTTGATATGACGTCATATTAACAAATATTTGGAAACAACAGGTGGTAAGGTTGTGTTATTTGTCACAGCAACAGATATTTTGCAACAATCGATTCGCGCCAAGTTTGCTGTAGCAGAGGCGATTACTGTCGCAAATCGCGGAACGAAAACGCTAGACGATGCAAAATCGCTGCATGTCTGCACCCAGCATTATTTGTCCTAATTATTCAAATTAAGTATGTAAATGATTATATTGTCTCTTAACATGTCAATAATAGAAATTTATTGGACTTTGAATGACTGGGAATGAAAGAGTCATCAATTTTTAATTTGTTAATTCTATTTGAATGGAATTTGTTTTATTTATTGTATTGTTAAATTACAATAGATGTCAGTAGGTAGTTGCATTTAAATAAGGTGATATGATATGAAGCTTATGTTGTTATGAAATTGTTTTTAGTAATGTATGTTCGCATATCTCTATAGTCCATCTTCGATTGGTTGGGACCTTTTCACTTAATAATAGGGGTAAAAATCCCGCATTAGCACTCATGGGCTTATTATCGAAAAACCACCATTTTTAACTTAAAAAAAAATCTAGCGAGCCGATTTTTAGTCCTGGGCTTAAATACGCACATGGGCTTACATGCTGATATAAGCTCATGGGTGCTAATGAGGAGTTTTACAATATTTATTTTTGCATTACTTAGCACATAGTGGATTAGGATATCACCAAATACAGGAAGTAATGATATCGTAGTGCCATATTGTGGAACACTACGTTTGCTGGGTGTGTAGCATACAAAAATGGAAGATGTTGTCATTCATGTGCTGTGAGTGGATTGCAATTAAACACGTTGAATAAATTATTTATTTTCTATAAACAACAAGTAATTGCAATAATTGAAATTATTTTATCAGAAAAATTAGAAGTTGATGTGGGCGATTAACATTAGGAGGCTGACAGATTATTAACTCTCAGAAGCCTATCGTATGGGGCAATTGACACAGGCAATAGTTCTGAATACAAATTTTTTAAAAAAAATTTCAAAAAATCTGAAATTTTCTGGAGATGTTGAAAAAGTGGTTTTACATACACTCAATTTATTTGGTAATTTTCAGACTTATAAAAAAAAGTTATTGTAAAGAGAAAATATGAGCCTCTTAAAATCTCAGCTTAAAACGTTTGCTGTTTTCACTGCATTTTTTCTCTTTAGTGAGAGCGCTTTTAAAATAAAAATGCAACGCCACCTATATGCAAAGTAGAGAATAAACAAAGCAGTCGGCACATGTTCAGTTCACATTTCATATCAATTGCAATTAATTGCACTAAGTTAATATACACAATTATTATAAATAAATGATAAAACACCGTGCATGCTGTTCAAATGATCACATTTTGACCGAGTGTCTTGATTTTTACAATCGGTGACACCTAGCGTCAGTTGGTAAAACCATGGTAACCGTGGTAACAGCACTAAAGCGCTTCAACTCGGAGTATATAAAACATGTCAATTGACACCACTAATAGGTCTTTGCGTTGACCCAAAATGTTAGGCGTCTGAAGGTTAATAATTTCTATGACTCTTAAAAAAAAAAATTTTTAAAAATCACATGCTATAATGACTATTAACAATTTCGCAGGCATTTTTTATTTGTGTCCGCTATAAATATGGTAATCGCCATGTTATTATGATGTTGATGACATTGAAAAATGAAACGCTACAGAGCGCTACGTAACCTCTCAAAAACCAGTAGTGAGCGCTTGCAGAGCGTGCTAAAAAGTGTTAGCAGTAACAATAGCACAGTGAATGAAACAAGAAATCAGAAACAACAATCCGGGCAAAAAATACAGGAGCACTTTATTAATGCTACCTCAGAGGTGAGCATCAAAATAGCAAGTAAGATAATACATAAAACTTCCTATAGAGGGCAAATTAAACTAATCACAAACTACGGAGATCTAGAATGGACATTCATGTAACACTGTATATTACACTATACATAATATAATATACACTACAGTTATACAGGACTATATCAATATACATTTATGGACAATAAAACCAATAAAAAGAAATGCGGCTGCTTGCTACTATGCAAAAAAGCGCTCTGTATAGAAATACGTCGTAGATTCCATAAAACGATGAATCGGTCAGGATTGGTTAGAACTGGTCATGAATGTTCACGATTAGTTATGACCAGTCACAACTAGTCACGACCGGTCACGATTAGTCATGACCGATCACGATTAGTCATGACCGATCACGATTAGTCATGACCGGTCACGATTAGTCATGACCGGACACGATTAGTCATGACCGATCACGATTAGTCATGACCGGGCACGATTAGTCATGACCGATCACGATTAGTCATGACCGGTCACGATTAGTCATGATCGGTCACGATTAGTCCTGACCGGTCACGATTAGTCAGAACTGGTCACGACCTGTCATGGACTATTTCGTGTTGTGTATTGGTACTAAAATTTCCATTGGTCAGTTATGGACACATGTTCTAGTAAACTAAACTTACTTTTGCTCCTTATTGTTATTTCCCATTAAACTTATGTGTAGGAAAAATCGTTAAACGGTGAGAAATGTTTTTCGATAAATCATGCGAAAGTCGTTAAAGTAATTCGTCTTAAAGATTGAATGCGGACATTAACTTTGCAATGTTTATTATAGCTGAAGCCCTTCACCTGGCCCATTTGATGGCCGCCCATGGATACTTTTTCCCCATCGATGACCATATCCTAACTGTAAAATGTGATGGCACTTTTTACAGGTTCCAGGTAAATTTTTTTTTATTTCTCTAACGGTATTGTTCAACAATATCTTTTTCTTGATCTTCCGATTTTAAACATGCTAATTTCCTGGAAAACAATTTTGAAACAATGTCACATGTCATTTTAATTATTCATTCATGTAATTTTTTACTGAGTAGATTGTTTTTGAAATTTTGAATCTTGCAGTCGTTTAAATTACATTCATGCTAAGGTTGGGTAAAATATCATTGGCTGAAAAGTGCATTGTATCGAAAGTATATATTATAGCAGCTTATTTTAATTCTTTTGTCGAGCCAAGTCGAAAAATCATTGTTTCGTAGCCCAAAAATGTGTGCAACAATAAAAAAACTCAAATAAAAATACAAATTTTGTGTTATAAGCATTTTTGTTTATAAACAATGGCATTTACATTTTTGGGCTGGGAAACAATGGCGTTCACATTTTTGGGCTAGGGAAAAAATGGCATTCATATTTTTGGGTTAGGAAACAATGGCATTCACATTTTTGCACTACAATACAATGCACTTCTCAGCTATAATGACATTTCATCCAACCTTGGAGTGTATATAGTTTAGTAGACGATATGCATGTCTGGTTGTCGTGATTTCAACTAAAGCTTGTCTGAAATTTCTACACTTAATATGCAAATTGCTACTTTTAATTTTGCTTAATTAATGACATCTGTTTATTTCTCAAGGAGGTCTGTTGTTATGAGATAAATGTAAACAGTCTTTTCTTTTTAAATTGGCAATTTGTTGGCGAAGATATATACCTCTTCCATGCAACAATAGAAATTAACACTCATCCCTTCCCTTTCTATTTATTGTTAATTCCTAATCACTAATCTAAGTACTACAAACTTAAGATGTTTACACCGCAAGATGGCTGCGCAATGCATCGTGGGTTTAAGATCATAGACGGAAACTTAAGTTCTGACTTTAAAATTGATTTTGAAGTAGGAAGTAACGTAACTTAAGAACTTACGGCAACCAATGAGAAGACAGCTGCTTCTCGCATGAAAAACGAGATGGAATGAGAAATTGAGTGATTGGACGGTTTACATTTACTGCCTACGAACAGTGTAAACAAAACTACACGTTACTTTCCTTAAGTTACGTTAACGTCTTGTAAGTTACTTTACGTTCAATGTGAACTAATTATCAGAGTGTACAAGTTGGCAATTGAAGCAAAAACCAATTGGTCCATGTTTATTGATCGAAAATTTGGTCGGTATTGATTGGGTTTTATGCCCGGTTGTCACAATGCACTGTATTGGAATGAAATGAATTTTCTGCAGCTTGGCAACTTATAATTTTTCTGATTTCCAATTTGTGATACATTTTCAACAATCACACCTGGCAGGGTTTGAAAATCTATTTTCCTTTTACATTTCAACTTATTCTCAAATGGGAATATCTGAATACGTTTGAGTTGGATGTTCTTTGCTGAATAACACTTGCAATTTGTAAAAAGAAAAAAGGTTTGAAATTATGGAGTGCAGTACATAAATCAAAATTTTCAAAAAAATCATTGTGACCAGATTGGCATCCAGATTGGCATCTAGTCTGCTGTAGCAGAGGCGATTTCTGTTACTAATCGCAGGGCGAAAACGCCAGGCGATGCGAAATCGCTGCATGTCTGCCCCCAGATTTCCACACAGAAAAAATCGTGCGATTCTGTTTTGCGTTTTGCCTCAAAATCATGCTATTTTTAAAATTGAAATTTTTTTTACGTTTTTCTGTGTTTTTGCTGCATATGGGAACCTAGAAAAATTTTCAAAATTGAAAATTTTTCTTGGTTCCCACATGCAGAAAAAACACAGAAAAACCTAGAAAAAATTTTTAATTTTAAAAATAGCGCAATTTTTGTTTATATCCAAAACTAACATGTGGATATATGTGGAATTTGCTGGGCAGTTGAGGTTGAGATGATGAAGTTGGATATGCATGTGGACATGAACTCAGTCAGTGTGATTTGATTAGAAGAATGAGCACAGGTTTGTAAAAATAATAAAACAAACCATTTAATCATTAAATAATAAATAAACTATACATAACTTAAAATCAGACATAAACTCTAGCTTGCAGCCATCTTGGCTTGCTTGGAGAACAGTTGAGTGAGTTGTGAGTTGTGATGTCACAGACTCAGAGCTGCATGATGCCACTGCTTCTGGAACTGTGAAGCAATGCCATCTATTAACAAAACTTAAAGCTAACACATTAGCAAACAGAAAACTAGGTTTCCACATGTAGCCAGATAAACGTAGAAAAATTTTAAAATTTTAAAATAGCACGATTTTGAGGCAAAACGCAAAACGGAATCGCACGATTTTGAGGCAAAACGCAAAACGGAATCGCGCGATTTTTTGTTTGTGGGAACCTAGGCTCAGCTGGGTTCTCACTTGCGATTTTTCCCCTTTATCGCACGAATTCCGCGCGGAAAACTTTCGTCAAAATTCCGCCACTTTTAAAATTGAAAATTTTTCTAGGTTTTTTTGTGCTTTTGCTGCATGTGGGAACCTAGAAAAATTTTCAATTTCAAAAATATCGCAATTTTGAGGCAAAATAAGTTTTAAAAAACCGCAAAACGCAATAAAATCGCGCGATTTTACCACAAGTGAGAATCCAGCATGAGATGGGATCGGATACGTCACGACCAGTCATGGACTATTTTGTGAATTTGCTGTCTGTACAAAAAATTCCCAGCCAATATGAGTTACTTCAAAGAGATATACGTGAAAAGACTTTAGTTTTTTTTTTTATTTAGAGTAAAATTTAAAAAATAAATAAATAAAATTATAAAACAAATACAATTTTGTCTCTGCCATAAGTTTTGTATTTCCTCTTGAAGTATGTTATATATGGCACTTTGAAGTTATGCTGCTGAAAGAAATGCAGCAATTTGAAGCCGAAAACGTGACCATTTATATTCTACGTGTTAGGAAGAGAAAAAGAGACATTTGTAGTTGTGGCATCGGTTATGCGGTAGAAGGAGGCTAGGAACGTGCAGGAGGGACTTCATTGCTCTCAATGGTACTTTGGAAATTCAGACTTTACGTGAGTTTTGCTTTAAACGACTTCCGCCGAAGGTGGAGAAAGAGAATCTGTCTCTGGCTGAGAAATTATACTTCCATATTGATTTGACTGCGAGCTGTAAAACTCGAGTCTTCTTGTCGACGTTTTCGATTTAGTTTGTACTAAATTGAATAGATTGATGGCAAATGGAGATGAGGCAATAAATTGAAGTGTTTTTCATTTTAACTGTGATGTATTGTTGTCTATTGGGATATTTGTCTTTGTTCTGGTTGGTTATGGTGGGCATTTTTATGGTAAGTGATGGAATAGGTGGATTTATTGAATGTACATAAGTAAGTGGAATGTGGATTATGTTGTATGTTGCTGTGGAATTGATTGAAAAACCGTTGATTTTTCTATAATTTGTTGGAGAAAAAAACGTACGCGACTGATTCGAATTTGACGGCATTCCGGAAAAATGACCAGTTGTCTACTTGTCAAAAACTGGTCAGACTCGCTTACCCGGCATGCTGTTGTTTCTTAGGGAATACGGTATAATTTTTCTACAGTATAGTATTATCATCAAAAAAGCAGCACAACTGCTGAGGTAGCCAAGTAAACCCGTCGTCAAAACGGTGAAATCAACAATGCAACGGCCAAGTAAAAACACATCTCAAACTTTACTTTACGTGGCTTTTTCCTGCCTGTTGGACACGGTTGCGTTCAGTGCGCCTGTGGTGTTTTCAGTAGGTGCATTCGGAAACTAAAACATTTTCGTGTTTCCCTCGTTTCGTTTCCTGAAACATTTAAGTTTAAGTCAAGAAACGCTCGTGCACGCACATTTTAGGAAGGTAGTGGCTATTTACACGTCGCCGTGAAAATAAGCAGAGCGTTTTTATTGGCCAGAACCACCTAACCTAACCTAACCTAACCTAACCTAACCCAACCAAACCACGTGACAATTCCGGCCAATATGCTCACGGCGACGTGAAAATAGCGCCGTGTAAATAGCCACTTCGTTTTAGGAAACGCTACTATTCCAGCATTTCACGAGACACAAGTTTGTGTCTTACAATTGCGCACTTGTCTGCGCAGCATCTAACTCTACTGTCGTAGAATTTCAAGCGCCATTTGTTTTAGAAGTCACATGACTACTTCAAGTCATGTGATAGAAGCTAAAACATAGCTAAAATGTAGCTAAAACTTAGCTAAAAACATAGCTAAAACATAGCTAAAACGTAGCTAAAAACATAGCTAAAACTTGCCTAAAACTTAGCTAAACCTTGCCTCAGATTTTCACACTCAGAATTATACACAAAACACATGCAAAACTCGTTTTTCACGAGTTTTAGTTTCCAAATGCACCTAAACTCCAGTTTCCAAAACATTGCGAGAAACTCCCATTGGCTGGAGCCTGTTTGCTCGCACATTAATACAAATATATGGTCACATATGACCATACACGACCATATATAGTCATATTTATATTTATGGTCGTTTTTTGTTCGTTTCTGTTCGTTTATGTTCGTTTATGTTCGTTTATGTCCTTTTATGATTATTTCTCGAATTATTTTTTTCGTACTGTCTATTTCCCCGAACGGCTGGTAGCTATAATTTCTATTTCCAGTCCACTTTACCTAGTAAGGTGAGGTCAGCCCGCCGCAAGCGTTAGGCTAGGTCATGAGAAAGGTGAACTGGAATTTGAAATTCGTTCGGGGAAATAGCCTTGGCGTATTTTTTTAACAATCGCTGGGAAAAAACTCTAGCCAATGAGAGTTTCTCGCAATATTTTGGAAACGGAGTTTAGTGTTTCTTTTCTGTTTGTTGTCCTGTTGTGTTGTTCAGCCGATACTTGCGTGGCTCTTTGGAGTTATGTGGCGTGTGGTTGGTTTTCTTGGATTATTGCTGTTGTGGTTATGTTTTGGGATGTGAGTTTTTGCTTTTTGGTATCTGCTGGGGTTGGTGTAGGTTTTGGGGCGTTTTGTGGTGGTGAGTTCATTGTTGTCGGCCTACTTCGATAAGCTCACTGTTTTACATGAGATAAATTTTAAAATCAGAGCCAGCGGAGCAATTTCAATAATGATTTTATTGTTAAATCTCGACCAATGGGAGGCTGATTACACTGATAGTATAGCATGTTGGTGTACTATCGCCTCGGTCGCTTGCTTTTAAAAATTCTCATATTATATCAGATCAGGCAATTGTTGTAGTAGTTTGTGCACTCATTTTCTTGAGAGATAAGTTCACGTGATCTTATCACGCAGGAAAATTTGTGTGCCAACTACTACAGCAACAATAGCCTCTCTCTCTCTCGGGGTATTATACCTGAGAATCTAACTCATAAAAACTATCGACGAGAGCGTACGCGCAGATTCGTTGAATTTGAATTTCTGGTCGAATCTGATTGGTCAGCACACCTATTGTTTTGATTATTTAGCACCATGAAAAATATTCGAAAATAAATTTATGTTTTATCCACTTCTGAAACAATTAGCCGTCAGAGCGAGCCACTCCACCCCAATCCCAAAATGGCGATGGCGCGATGTTTCACGGGATTTCACAAGATTTTGCGAGATTTTACAAGATTTTACGGCATTTTACAGGATTTACATTCGCTCGGGTATTTTGTTAAAATTTCGTGGAATCCCGTGGAATCTCGCGGAATCTCGTAAAATCTCGTGAAATTTTGTGGAATCTCATGAAATCTCGCAAAATCTCGTAGAATTCCGTGAAATCCGGTGGAATCTCGCGAAATTTCATGAAATCCTTTGAGAAATATAGATATAGATTTGTTGTTGTAGTTTTTCTTGTTAGATTCTCTTCCCGAATACCACTCGCGCTAGTGATTGTCGAAACAGCCTGCAACCATTCATTTTTTTACTCAGTGGTAAAACCACTCGTGCATCTAAAAATTGCGACTAGAATAAACCACTCGTGCCCTGCGGGCACTCGTGATTTATTCAGGTCGCAATTTTTGATGTACTCGTGATTTCTACCGAGTAAAAAATTCATTGTTACAAGCTTATTTCGACAATCACACTAGGCTTGTGGTATTACAACTGATAAAATCATGAGTGCGAGGTGATCACCGTATTCCAGCATTTGATGCTGCTTCGGCTAATATACGACAAGCATTAAGCTTAACTTTCCAGCCATTTACTGGCATTGCATGAGCAGTTCATATTCAGATAATACCATAATACCCTCCTTTCTTCCTGAATTACAATAATTTTCTGCTGCAAGCTAAACACTAGTTGTTTTTTTTATTATTATTATTTTAGAACTAAACAGAATAAATTTTTCTTGAAGGGTCTACGGCATCAAATTTTTTATTGGTAACATGGAAAATACCAACTGTGATGTCAGAAACAGCGGTTTCTGCCATATATCCTCATCATACTCAATGAGCTTTTGGGATACAAAATGATTTTTTTTTCAACATGTTCTGAAAAGTTTAAACAATAAGTAACAATCAGTTGGGTCATTTTAAAAGATGGCAAAAATTATTCAGTCGTAAAATTTTTGTTGTCGTAAACTTTTTTGACAATGCAATTATTTTGGCGTAATACTTGTATTTGAGGTTAGTTTGCTTTTTAAAAACCAAAACTCTTATATTGTTGACTTTTTATGGGATTGAAAGGTCACAGTGCATACAGAGCTGTGGTTTTGGACGATTGGTTCATTCCAATGTAATTTCAGTTTCACACAATTGTCACGTTGCAGCTGTTGCTGATTTTATAAAATAATTTGCATTTTAGTGTTTTAATAACAACACATGGTAATCTCTAGGTTATGTCTATATGCTCAGTGCTAATATACAGCAAGCTGTCATCTGACCTGTTGAGTGCAAGTGGAAATAGTCCTTTTCATTAAGAATGCAATTTTAGCTTAATTATGTGCTATATTATTTGTTAATGATTGAAAAATGTTTGCACGGAGGAGTTTGTAAAGTTCAAGTGAAAGTTGAAACATTCAATGAGTTGTTTTAAAATTATTGCTGAAAACAATAAAAAACAAATCAAATATCTTTTAAAACAATGAAAAACAAATCAAATATCTTTTAAAACAATGAAAAACAAATCAAATATCTTTTAAAACAATGAAAAACAAATCAAATATCTTTTAAAACAATGAAAAACAAATCAAATATCTTTTAAAACAATGAAAAACAAATCAAATATCTTTTAAAACAATGAAAAACAAATCAAATATCTTTTAAAACAATGAAAAACAAATCAAATATCTTTTAAAACAATGAAAAACAAATCAAATATCTTTTAAAACAATGAAAAACAAATCAAATATCTTTTAAAACAATGATAAACAAGTACAATATTTTCTAAAACAGTAAAAATAATAGAAAGGAAAGCTAAATTGCTGAAAACAATACAAAACAGTGGAATCAGTCGAAAGAAAGCAAATGTAGCACGGCAAACAGTAGAACACAAGAAATACTTGTACAGGGTACTCCCATCTGATTTTTTGTACTGTATATCACAGTTTATAGACACTAATCTACGATTTCATATTCCATTTTAAGTACTGGTGATCAATAACTGGTCACTACAGTGCTTTCAACATTCACTAGTCTTCCTCAGTGGTTTAACTGCATTGGTTGTAATCAATGAATGACAAATGATACTGTTGAATACATGTTAAATAGCCAGGATGACTGACTTTTTCACAATGTTTTATAGCCCATGAATTAAGGAACCATCATTAGGGAAAATTTATTCATACATACTAAACTCTATTTATCAATTCGTGCACGAAACTCCCATTGGTTAACGACCTATGCATTGTACCGAAAGTATGTATTCTGATATCTTATTGTAATCCTCTATACTCTATTATTTCGTGCGCGAAACTCCCATCGGTTAATGACCTATATTGTACTGAAAGTATATATTGTGGCATCTTATTTTAATCCTCTAGTCGATCCGAGTCAAAAAATCATCGTTTTATAGCCAAAAAATGTGCGCAACAATACAAAACCCAAATGTAAATAATTTTTTAAAAATATTTTACAAGCATTTTCATTTGTTAAGAATGGCACGCACATTTTTGGACTACAAAACAATGATTTTTCGACTCAGCTCAACTAGAGGATTAAAATAAGATGCCACAATATATACTTTCGATACAATATAGGTTATTAACCAATGGGAGTTTCGCGCACGAAATGATAAATAGAGTATAGTTGTGCTGAGTCGAAAAATCATTGATTTGTAGTTCAAAAATGAGAGTGCCATTGTTAATAAACGAAAACGCTTGTAAAATACTTTTAAAAAATTTTTACATTTGGGTTTTCGTATTGTTGCGCACATTTTTTGCCTACGAAACAGTGATTATTCGACTTAGCTCGACTAGAAAATTGAAATAAAAGATACCACAATAAGCTTATATACTTTGAGTAGAATGCAAAAAAGTTCACTTTTCAGTTTCGTACCCGAATTGTTGGACAGAGTTTAGCATATCATTATTGTCATTTAAAAAACAATTATTAGCAATACTCCACTTATTTGAAGTATTGCTGAAAATAAATTATTTTTAGCCATTTTGTGTGTTGGTTTTTTTTTTCTGACTGATTATACCACAATCTGACATTTTGTGTGTGGCGTGCGACATAGAGTATAATCACAACGGATATCTAAAGAATAAATTTCATTCACAAATCTATAATTCACAAAGTGCTGTTAATGAAATTTGTTGAATATTTTTTGTGGCTTATTTCCCAGGAAATTATCACGTTATAAATGCTTTAAAAAATAGTTTGAAATGAATTGTTTGATAGATTACACGTAATTTGTTTTATCTTTCATTTGCCATTATAATAAATTCAAATTTTTTATGTCTTTGGGTTATTTTAATTTTTAATCACTTAAATGATTTATGAAGAAATTATCTTCACATAACATTTATTACATTTTTCCAGACGCCTTATTTTTGGCCCTCCAACTGCTGGGAACCTGAAAACACTGATTACGGTAAAGGAAAAAAAAAAAGAATTTTTTAATTAAGAAATTTATTGTGTAATTATTTACCTTCCAGCAAAAAATTTCAATTTAAGAAGGAAAAAAACTTTGTTTAATTTTGTGCGCACATATTTGGGCTATGAAACAATAGGTGCGTTCAATTTGATATTCATCGTCATATTCTTCTGAAACCTCCTACTTTAGACATTTTTACTTAAGTTATCCAATTCGTATCTTCAGTGTTGGCACCGCTACCGCTACTGTAGCGCGCTACCGCTACCGCTACTGTAGCGGTACTAATTTTTGTAGCGGCAATCGCTACCGCTACTTTTATTAGGAAATAGCGATATGTCGCTATCACTACTTTCCCCTACCGTCCGCTACTTCTCCGATAAATC